>LR750638.1:95579-230696 GCA_902729485.2 Mus minutoides
TATATATATATTTAATTCTCAAAGCTGTGTATACAGAAATCTTTAGGGTAAATACAAAGGATCAAGAGATCCAGCTCAGCCTGGGCTACAGGTGAGATCATCTCTAGATAGATAACCAGCCAACCAACCAACCAACCAACCAACCAGCCAACCAACCAAATACATGAGTGCATGAGTGAAAGCCGATTCTCATCTCTCTGTGTACAAGAATTAACTCCAAATGGATCAAATATGATGTAAGTCTTAAACTGAGTAGAAGACACAAACACTTAAGGTCTCAGCACTGGTAAAGACTTTCTGGACTCTGTTATTCACACAATAATGGCAGCAATGGTCTAATGGGATTTCATGATGTCATAAAGCCTTTCCGGAGCCAAGGAAGTGGCTGAGTAAAGAGGTAGCCTGCAGAACAGGAGAAAATCTTTGCAACTTACACATCTGACAGAATATTAATATCCAGAAAATACAAAGATCTCAGAAAATGAAATAATAAGAAACCAAACAATCCAATCAGCGAAAGCGTGAATGAAATAAGGGGGGCAGCTTTCAAAAGGTGGACTACAAATGGCCAATAAAAATATGAAAAACAGGTTTAACCTCACTACTCATCAGGAGAATGCACACAAACTACATTAAATTCCATTTTACCCTACTCAGAATGGTAGTCGCTGGTGAGGTTGGGGACAGAGGGAATTGTTACACACTGCAGATGAGATGCAAACTGTCCACATACAGTAGGGAAGTCAGTTTAAAGATTCCTCATAACTGACACAACATGGTTCGGATATATTATTCCTAGATAGATTCCAAGTGAAAATGCCCCAGAAATGCTTGCACATTCATGTTTAATGCAGTGTTGTTCGCATTAGCTAAGCTACACAACAAGGCTAGGAGTCTGCCAATAGAGAAATGGATAGAAAAAGGCATGACGTGTATACACAATGGAAAAAAAGAATAGTCACAATGATTTCAGGAGAATGGCTGCAAATGGAACCAACAACCTTAAGTTAATTTAGTTGGTCCTAGGAAGAGAAATACCACAGGTGGTCCCTTATTTGTGGGCCTTTGGTTTTATACAGATATCTAAAACCATAGATGCATAGGTGATATGAAAGTAGACATGAAATTATCTAAGGACCAAAGATACTAAGATGTGAGGAGCAGGAGAAGAGGAACTGGGAACAGGACATGAGGTGGATAAGTTTAAAGTACATTTTATACTTGTATTAAAATTGACTTTTGTAATCTGGAATATGATAAAGTAGAATAAAAATTATAATGCTCTTTTAAAAATCAGGCATCCTATGAAAAGTACCTGAGCATGTCTATATTCCCCAAAGAGGTCAGACATGAAGGAGGGGGAAAGGCTTTTATGTAAGATGTTGAATGGGAGAGACTGAGGTATCATGTTTTAGGTAGATAATATTAGGTTTTTAAAGGTTGAACCTGCAAGTATAAAGAGGAAATGGTATAATAAACATTTGCTCCATAAATTAACTTTTCAAAACATAGTTTTTGCTAAAATGAACCCCTCGCCCTTTTAAAAAATAATGGAGCTTTCAAAAGGAGAGCCTGTGCCATGTTTAAGCCGGATCAAATACAAACTAGTTCATATGTGAAGGCTGTCACAGCAATGATTTAAGTAGATCAAGTTAATTAGTGTTTCATTCTAAACTTTGCAGCAAAATCAAACATTCAGAACTTTTATTTCTTCCTTTAAACAGAGATATTTTAGCAACTCTAGTAAAGTAAAGTGTTTATTTGGGGGCTTGCTTAAAGATTCAGAGGGTTACTCCGTGATTATCATGGCAGGAAGCAGAAAGGCAGAGCACTGACGCAATAGCTGAGAGCTTTACATCCAGATCTGGAGGCAGCAGGCAGAGGACAGAGAGAGGATGGAGTCTTGTGTGGGCTTTTGAACTCTTAAAGCTTCCCTGCCCCTAACAACATACTTCTCCTACAAGGCCACACCTGTGATCCTTTCCAAACAGTTCCACTAACTGGGAAAAAGCATTCAAACATATTAGCTTGTGGGGACATTTCATTCAAGCCACCACAAGAGGTTATGGATTCTGTGGATAATTGTATTGTTTAAGAAATATTTTGATGGCTAGAGAGATGTCTGCTCTTCCAGAGGTCCTGAGTTCAGTTCCCAGCAACCATGTGGTTGCTCATAACCATCTGTCACAGGATTTAGTGCCCTATGTGTGTCTGAAGACAGTGACAGTGCACTAGAATACATAAAAATAAATAAATCTTAAAAAGGAAGTATTTTGAATCACATTTATTTAGTGTGCACACAAATGTGCACATGTATAAATAGACACATGCAAACATGTGCACATGCCATAACATACATATGGAGGCTTCTTAGAGATTGAAATCAAGTCCTTCAGGCTTGCTAGCCTACATATACTATACTATATATACTCTATATACCCTACTAAGCCCTCTCATTGGTCTGAAAAAGAAGCACTTAAAAGACCCCAAATTGACACTTTTTATCAGTTGCCAATGGCTTTAGATCTTTTTCTACAGTAATTTCTGAAGTGTCTCTGAATTATGTGCTTACATATTTCATCCATCGTAGAATGTAAGAAATAAAACGTTCCATTTAATTATTAGTATGAGATGCATTTAGAGTTCATTTAGAGAATCACAAATTGTGGAGGAATTTTAGTTCAGCAACATGACTGCTCTGGCAAGGGATAGCACACAAAGACCTAGGTTGTGTGATCTGGCTGGAATGCAAACATGCTTTGGATTACAGTATGATCTGGCTGGAATACAGTCATGTCCTTAGTACATACCTTTAATTCCTAACAATGTAAGTAAAATTAGTTTGTAGAAGAAAGAAGCTATGTTTGAAAGTAATGTCTAATTGAGGGGCAGACAAAGTGATGAATCAGAGAAAGACTTGACAGGGTGAGTGAGATTATGACTAATACAAGAACAGCATAGCAATGAGAGGTGATTAGGGGCGCAGTGTAGGGATTGGGGAAGCAGTTTTACTGGGACAAATTTTCAGAAACAGATTTCAGATGAAGACAAAATGAGCCAGAGAATGAAAAGGAGCCAGAAGATTAGAACAGATTGCCAAAGATAGTTTGAGGCCAAGCAAAGCAATTCAATCAGAAGCTGAGAGACACCAGTTTGAATCAGTCAGTTTGGAGAGGAGTTTGTGCCAGGAACAGTTGAGTTGAACTTGCCAGCCAGAGTTCAGAAAGCATTAGAAAGGGTGAGATTATTCAGCAGTAAGTCTCAGAGGCTAAAATATTCTAGGTCTAGATTAGCAAAAGAAGGATGGAAGCTGAAACCTTTAAGGTCTAGGCTTGCAGAAGATTAGATTGTATGGAAACTAGAAGCTTCCAGTTCTAGGACTAGAGATAGTTAGACAGAAATGCTCTAGGCTCAGCCTAAGGCATATATTTGTGAAGCTTGGGTACAGCTCTCCTCTCATCTCTTTTTCTGAGGAAATATAACCAACATTTACATTTACAACAAGTAATCAGGAGGTACTAGGCCCTGTCTTTTCATGCAAACATTTGATTCCTGCTTGCATAGGCTCTTTCAGTACTTCCTAGAGGTGAAAGTTTGAAAGAAGCTTGCTATGTGTCTGAAACAATGTATTGGTGTTTCAAAAGAGCTCCTGCATATACAGCAGATAAGGCTCAGCATCATGAGCCAATATGATGAGGAGTTGGGGGAGGGAACAATTCCAGACACTGGAAACCTCCCTGAAGAACTCAGCCAATGAGGAATTTAGCGGTTAGAGAAATGCTGTTGGGAACAATCCTTAAGAATGTAACAATCACTCTTGTGTAAAATCAACAGGACAGTACCTACTCTCCCCCTTCCCTAGGCTAAGGCCACCTGTGTGAGGTCATAAATTAAACTGCTCTGCTTTCACTAGTCAGTGCCCAGGCTCTTATTTTGAAGTGAGGGCTACTGTTTCTCAGAGGAAACTAGATGACTGGCATAGGGAGCTGCTTGCCCTGAAGCACTGTCCTCACAAGTTCTTGGCTGGGTTTCCCCTGGTATTCTTAGAAGCATTAATGCATGAGCTTGATCTATTAGAACTGTCATATAATCTGTATGATATTAATGCCAACAATCATCTCTTAAAATGGTAGCTCATACATTTCATAGAATGGCTTTGGTTAGGGGCTTTGGGACTAAGTAGTGTCACTCCAATTACGATGTTCTTTTTGTTTTTTCCTTTTTTGGTTTTTTAGAGACAGGGTTTCTCTGTGTAGCTCTGGCTGTCCTGGAACTCACTCTGTAGACCAGACTGGCCTTGAACTCAGAAATTCGCCTGCCTCTGCCTCCCGAGTGCTGGGATTAAAGGCATGTGTCACCACTGCCCGGCAAGATTTTCTTTAAGTGACTGGAGAGATGGTTCAGTGGCTAAGACCTGAACCATCAGGTCTTTTTCAAAGACCTGAATTTGTTTTCAAGCATTCCTAAGAGGTGGCTCACAACTGCCATATCCCATTTCCAAGGCAATATGACATCCCACCCTATTCTGGCCTTCACCAGCAACTATACACAAACATTCACAAAGAATATATATATATATATATATATATATATATATATATATATATATATATATATATATATATATAATGGCATCATGTTATTTAGCAAACTAATTATATTTAGTCTCCTCAACTAGCAATAACTTGTTGAATTTGAAAAATAGACTTTCCAATTTTATGGGGTCCCATTTGTCAATTCTTGATCTTAGAGAATAAGCCATTGGTGTTCTGTTCAGGAAACTTTCAACTGTGCCCATGTATTCAAGGCTCTTCCCCACTTTTTCCTCTATTAGTTTCAGTGTATCTGGTTTTATGTGGAGGTCTGTGATCCACCTGGACTTGAGCTTCGAAAAGGAGATAAGAATGGATTGATTTGCATTCTCTTGCATGATGAGCTCCAGTTGAACCAGCACCATTTGTTGAAAATGGTGCCCTTTTTCCACTGGATGATTTAAGCTCCTTTGTCAAAGATCAAGTGGCCATATTGTGTAGGTTCATTTCTGGGTCTTCAATTCTATTCCATTGATCTTCCTTACTGTCTCTGTACCAAAACCACACAGGTTTTTTTTCGTTTTGTTTTGTTTTTGTTTTATCACTATTGCTCTGCAATACAGCTTGTAAGTAAAAGAACATTGTCAATAGGACAAAGTGGCAACCAACAGATTGGAAAATGATCTTTACCAACCCCAGAGTACACATGGAGGAACTCATGGCTCTAACCGCATATGTAGCAGAGGATGACATTGTAGAGCATCAATGGGAGGAGAGGCCCTTGGTCCTGTGAAGGCTCAGATGCCTCCGTGTAGGAGAATTCGAGGGTGGGGAGGCTGGGGTGGGTGGGTGGGTGGGTGGGGGAGCACCCTCATAATATAGCAAGGTGTGTGTGTGTGTGTGTGTGTGTGTGTGTGTGTATGTGTGTGTGTGTGATGGGATAGAGGGTTTCGGGTTCAGGGGGACCGGGAAATTGGCTAACATTTGAAATGTAAATAAAGAAAATAACCAAGAAGAAAAAAAAAGAAAAAAAAAAGACTTTCACTTTAAAATTTTACATTATACGGATGTGTCCATATATTCTTCTGGAATCCAGTCTGGCAAAATTGGAGAAAAAATCATTCCTATGAAGACTTATTGCTTTCACCACCACCACCAACAAAAAATCAGAATAAATAATTAATTGAAGCTACTCGCTACTAAATATTTGAGGAAGTAGCATCTCATCCTGTGTTTACTCTGTCATTGTGCCTGATTATGAGGTAATTATAGTAAATTGACCTGTAAACAAGGTGAAACTGTCCATTGTCCCCCATGGTATTGCTTCTGTAAAGGAATGAGAATTTCAAAGCAAGATTATACCTGCCATTTTTCTGCCCATCACACCATGCTGGGAGCAGCAACAGTGAAGGAGAGAAAGGACTGTCTCCATCCTTAGGTGCTTGTGTTGCTTATTGGAGGGTCTCACTCTAGTGGGGATGAGAGTATTGGGATGTTGTTTTCATATATGGAAACATCAAATGAATAGAAACCTGAAAATGCCTAAACAAAATGCATAAATAAGCGATGAAGTACATAACTGATGAAATGAGCTGCCCATGAAAACACTAGCCTAGTCTAGGCAGTAAGACCGCAGCACGGCGGCATCAGATTGCATGTGTGCATTCTGCTGAGCAATAACTCGTGTTCTGTCACCTCCTCTATGCCGACAGAGTCTAGCATGGTTTTCCAGGACCTTTGCCTCCAACTGAAGCTCTTCCTTCATATGAGTTGTTTGTTTGTTTGTTATTTTGTTTGATTTTGAAGTTCCATTTTTGTTTCTGTCTTCCTTCTCAGTGCTGGGCTTGTTAGCAAGAACCGCAGCGATAGAGTCTGGTGGCTCATGCTTGTCTGATATCTCTCAGCTCTGATTACGGAGCTGAGATAGATGCATTGGCTTTTATTTACTTCATATGAATAGGATAAAAGAAAGAAAAACACTATTTGTGGATCTGTGGCATCATGATAACATTTATTTACCCGACTTCACCTTTTACCCAGAAAGTGATAGGAGAAACATGCACTTTACAGATCCCAAATTTTGGCAAGCAGAAAAGATTTCTTCTTATTCCTATTTTGCCCTTTCCCTACCATTACTGCTGGTTTTTTTTTTTTTTTTGGTTTTTCGAGACAGGGTTTCTCCGTATAGCCCTGGCTGTCCTGGAACTCACTTGGTAGACCAGGCTGGCCTCAAACTCAGAAATCCGCCTGCCTCTGCCTCCCGAGTGCTGGGATTAAAGGCGTGCGCCACCACGCCCAGCTTCCTGCTGCTGGTATTTAGAACAGCCATTTCCACATGATCTTTTAGGAAGAAACCTCTCACATTTCTTTCCCCATACTCCCATTGTTTATTCTTATCCTCTCTTCTTTTTTTTATTCTTTTTCCTTTCGTTTTTTCCACACAGGGTTTCTCTGTGTAGCCCTGGCTGTCCTGGAACTCACTCTGTAGACCAGGCTGGCCTCCAACTCAGAAATCTGCCTGCCTCTGCCTCTCAAGTGCTGGGATTAAAGGCGTGCGACCCCACTGCCAGCTCCTCTCTTCTTTCTTTCCTGCTGTTTATTAATTGTTCTGTACTCCAGAAAGTTCAGGAAAACAAGTAATTACATGTGGAGCATCAGAAATGGAGTAGTGGAATAGTGAAGTCAGTCTAACCTAGCCTTTTTAATGGCTATCTTGTATGGCTATCTTGTCTTCCTGTATTTATGTGTACATGTGCATGCCTTGTGTTTGCAGTAGCCAAAAGGAGGTGTTAGATCGCCTAGAACTGGGGATACAGACATGATGAGCCACCATATAAGTGCTGAGAACCAAATATCTCACCTCTGGAAAAGCAGCAAGTGATCTGAACTACTGAGCAATCTCTCCAGCCCTCCTGGCTATCTTTGAATGTTAATGACAACTCTGCTAATCACTATAAACTTCTAGCAGTCTAGTGGCCTTCATGGAACAGAGCATATTAGTTCCCTATGGGTTTTTTTTTTTTTTAATAAATTCCTAATGCAACTTAAACTAATCTTACAATCCAATAATCCAGTATACATTATGGATGGCTGGGTCCCATGTTGAACACATATTTGTGACTTGATCTTCTCTCGATCACTCTAATATTCTAATTATTTCACCCAAGTAGAATAATACAAGAGTATAAGTAGATCAATATCAATTCCTCACACTCCTTACACTGGGAGATAAATACTTCGGAATCATATCAGCACTCTCTCTACATACTGAGTAAAATAATGGGCAAAGAAAGGGGCAGATGTTTCTCATGTAGACTACTACCTATTGGACATTGATTCCCAATCTTACTATGATTCATGAGTAGTGAAGAGTCTTACAGATGCTGGATGACTAGGTCTCACCTCCAGATATAGGAACTCAATATTGACATTTCTACAGAAGCTTCAAAAATAATTTTAAGATGCAATTAGAGTTGAGAGGCACTTGTCAGACTGCTCATAATTAAATGGGAAAAGCAAGCCTGTGAATTTTGATTATGTATTTTATATATATATATATATATATATATATATATATATATATATATATATATATATTTACAGATAGAATGTGCCATTTTCAAAGTAGCAGAATGGCATTAATGGCCCATGTGTGCTGAGCTGAACAACATTTTGGAGAATGGAAAAGAACCGAGGTAAATAGTCTTTGGAAAACCTGCTAGTGTCTGAGAGAGGGGTAATGAAGAGCATAGGACAGTTGACTGTGACTGTGTAAGGACTGAAGTGAAAGCAAAAACCAAACAACAGGCAGAGGAGAGAAGAAAGAATACACAACTTAAAATGTTAGTCAATTTTTTTTATTCATTTTTTGTAACTTTCCACTACTCTACCTGGTACCATAGCTGTGGATTTTGGCCAATATTAAAACTAGATATCCAATACATTCTTCTCAGTTTCCATTCCATGAAAAATTTAAAGATGAATTATTATACTTAATGCGTACTTTTTACATTTAAAATTTTCAGATAGATCATTTTTACACGATAGAAATTTACCTCTAGCTGGCATCTCGAGGATAGAAACACAGACAAAACAATAAATACAGAAACAAAAGCAGAAAAAAAAGTCTTTATTCTTTTGGCTTGATTGTAATGTGGCTTACCGGTAGCTCTGTATGGTCATAGCATTTTCCCGCATGCATCCAACACACTACAAGTCAACAGCTTTAGTATAAAGGATCTACACTGAAGGTTGTTTTGTGAAACAAAATGTTTGTGATTGGCAAGATCATTTCACTAACTGGTTTTGTGGAAAACAGCAAGAGAGAGAGAAAGAGAGAGAGAGAGAGAGAGAGAGAGAGAGAGAGAGAGAGAGAGAGAGAGAAGAAAACTTGGTTCCCAAATCATATCTGATACAGCTCTAGTGCCATGTGGGTCAGTAAGAGTCTATCTATCCATCTCTCTATCTGTGTAAACGAACATTAAGAAGATGGATGAACAGAGGGAAGGCTAGGTGAGGACATCCTACTCAGGCAATGCCAAGAGTATCTATCATCTGCTCCCCTTGAAATCTCTTGTCAATGATAAGGCATCACTATTGAAAGCAAATGGACATTAGACTTGGAATGAGAATTGTTTCAAGTGGAAATGTGTGCAAGTCCACAGTACCAACGACGAAAGCAGAGCCCTATTCTGCCTCTTAGGCCTTATCTCTTCCTTGGCGGAGTGCTTTAATTAAAAAGTGCTGGGAACAGAAACTAACGATAGGACTGTGACATCAACCTGAAGATACTTTTAATTTCCCATTTTTTTGTACAAAAGGCTTCAAAATAAAATAAACTGAATCCCCCCCCCCATTTTTTTACAATATGTATATTTTCTTAGAAAACTCTAACCATATACCTTCAACAGATCTAACCTGTCTACACTGCCAGACGTCTCACCAGAGTGTTGAATTAAGGGTTGGGAGAACAAAGAACACGGATCTCTTCCTTGTTTACTGCAGCACATTGCTTAGTGTCGTGAAGAATGAGTTCCTGATGGAACCATCCACTTCACTCCACCTCTGACATATGGCTTCCCTATTAGACTTCTGAGCAGCAGAAGGGTTAAGATACAGCAGCATCAGCAAGAGAGACATGCAGCAGTGACAGCTTCAAACTCTAAGGGAGCCAATGACGTCATGTCACCTGTTGAAAGCTTGCAAACTATACTTAACTGTGGTACATATTTGATGCAGTAAATACTGTGCTTAAATCATTTTTGTTGGCTCAAACATGCACCACTGGGTAAAATTACTATTTACAAAGCAGACTTTTTTTTTTTTTTAAATTGACATATACTATGTCAACCTTACCAAGAGCAGAAGATGGCTAAACAATACTGCAGGAAAAAAAGCAGAACCAACTTCAGAAAGTGGCCGTGGGGATGGTTTTTGGTAGTTTGGGTTTCTTAGAAAGGACTGATAGGATATATATATATACTTTTTTTTTTTTTTACCAAAGGACACTTATCAAAAAATGTTATAGTCATGCTGCCTGGACTCTGAGCATGTGATGGTCTGTGTGTGCATATGTATGCATGTGTGTATACATATATATGTATATACACGGCCATATACATATATACATATATACATGTACATATAATGAACTATGTAAAAATAAAACAACTCTTTGATGGTTGTGACTCTATGGAACATTTACAGGCACATTAAAATTCTTCTGGATGAAACACTTTAAAAATATGAATAGCTATTTAAGCACCTCAAAAAATCTAATAACATCCTGAAATGAGAAGTATACCCTTTCTGTGTGTGATGGGATATTGTCACGTGTGAATGAGAACTGCAGCATGCCTTCATTGAAAATAGATCTCGTTATACACAGAGAAATGTAGAATCCCCTCCTTAATCCCTCTCCCCAAACATAAACCCGGTTACAAAAATAGTCACGTATAAGAGTAAACAACCCGTGAATTAAAAAAAAAAGTGATAAAAGTCACAGCACACATTTTGTAAAAATATGGCAGGTGTGGCAGTTAAAACACAAACGGTGGTGACAGTTAATGCTATCAAGTGTTACGTGTCAAATGTACATAAAAATTTAACTTTCCTCCCCGTTTCCAAATGTTCCTCTGGTCTGAGTAGCCATGGCTCTCCTCTCTTCAGCAGTGTCAGCTGGTTGTGAAAACAGAAGCCTCCTGTCGGTGCTCTTTGTCTGGTTTGGTGAGTCCCACTTTGCTGACCCAAGGTCCTGTCTGGTTATAGGCACTGACCTTAAGTATACACTTATAGAAACAGTCAGTTTGGCATAGACCTCCTGAGGGAGTCGCAGATACATCACCAACACAGGCTGTAAACAGTTTGATCACAAAATGGAATATTTTTTTTTATTTTTAATTTTCATTAATTTTTTTGTTTTTTTGTTTTACTTTTTACTTTCCCTGATATCTTTCCCCTTGTCCTCTTTTTCCGATTTGTCCTTTTCAAATTTTTCCTTCTCTGGTTTGGTCACGCTGTCATAGGAAGGTGGAGAAGTGGTGGAAGGTGTCACATCAGTCTTCTCTGGAGTTGAATTCTCATTCAGTTTATCCGTGATGATGTCTTCTTTGATGGGTGTTCCCTCGTCTTCTTTACCCTTGTCTTTTTTATATATAGACGAAACCTTCTTAACTTTCTGCTTCAGGAGATAGCGCCTGTAAGCTCGCTGGATGACAATAGCAGACACCTCTTCTTGTTTGCGCTTCAGAGTGGTGGTAATGGGCTCATAAGAGACCTTGGAGGGGTTGGAAGCCATGAACCGCTCTTCCATCTGGATTCGAAGAGCATCCATCTCTCCGCTCTCGCCCAAGACTCGCTTTGTAAAAGCAAATAAGATGTCCAGGCAGTGGATGCGGTCTCCACTCACCATGGGCAGGTCCATGGCAATGAGCTGGACTTTGTTTGGTTTTGCGATGAGGAGGGGAGGATCCAGGGCAGCTGCAAAGTCAGAGAGCTTGCAGAACTCTATGAACTGGGTGGCATCAGGGTCGAACTTCTCCCAGACTTCGTAGAACATCTCAAAGTCATCCTCACTCAGGGGCTCTGCACTTTCTTCTGTGGCAACGCTGAAGTTCTCCAGGATGACAGCAATGTACATGTTCACCACAACCAGGAATGATATGATGATGTAGCTGACAAAAAAGAAAATCCCCACAGATGGGTTCCCACAGTCTCCCTTCACCGAGCTTCCAGGGTGATCTTTTTCAGGGTCACAATCGGGAGGTCCACTATTTAGTATAGGGGCCAGCAGTCCATCCCAACCCGCAGAGGTGGTGATTTGGAACAGGCAGATCATGCTGTTGCCAAAGGTCTCAAAGTTGAACATGTCATCAATCCCAACTTCTCTCTTAACGTAGGCAAAGTTGGACATCCCAAAGATGGCGTAGATGAACATGACGAGGAAAAGCAGGAGGCCAATGTTGAACAGTGCAGGAAGGGACATCATCAGAGCAAAGAGCAGCGTTCGGATCCCCTTGGCGCCTTTGATCAGGCGTAGGATTCGTCCAATCCTGGCCAGGCGGATGACTCGGAACAGGGTAGGGGACACGAAATACTTCTCTATCAGCTCAGCAAGGAACATCCCTGTGAAAAGACAATAGTCAATAGTGGTAATGACTGAAGTGAAGAAAAGTTTATATGATTAAGATAAGTACTATCTAGCTTATAAACTGCACATACAGAAATTACATAAATAATAATACATATATATTTAATAATTTTACCTAATATAGTTAGTTATATAGAGATATATATGAGTATATGTCTATGGTTATGTATGTATGTATGTATTATGTATTATGTATTATGTATTATGTATTATGTATTATGTATGCAAATAAACTGCAATATTTATTCACTAAAATGACTTTGGTATACTTGGTGTTATAACATTGAGGTTTTTATTTTAATTCTCAACCTGTGAACTGCAAACCCTTGGGGGTTGAATAACCCTTTCATAGGGGTCACTTAAGACCATCAGAAAACATAAGTATTAACATTGTAATTCACAATAGAAAAATTACAGTTATGAATTAACAATGAAAATAATTTTATAGTTAGGGGTCACCACAACATGAGGAACTGTATTAAAGAGTAGCAGCATTAGGAAGGTTGAGAACCACTGTTCTAAATGAAGATATTAATGGCCATTTTCCTCATTAAAATATTTTCTATCATAGAAAGACAAACTATTAGAGGTCTAAAGATGTCTCAAAACTTAAAATGGCTAAGCACAGACATGGATTTATACTTCTAAAACACTAGGGCTAATTGTTCATGGAAGAACTATATGATGAAGCACGTAACTGTATATTACAAAGGAGAACTCATTTCCTAGTTGAACACATGTACAGCAGAACACACAGCAGGCAAGGAAGATTCACTTGGAACTGACCTCTAAATCTGTGTTAATACATCCTTATATGACCAAAATATCAACTTTGGGTTTTGTTAGATAACATCTTCAGAGCCTTCATAACAAACACAGACCCAAGCAGACTTACATGCATAATTTACCACTACAGCAGTACTTAATTCATTGGCGAAACAGTCATTGGAGCAATGACCTAACTCACACTAGGTAAGAACTGAGAAGTAATGGAGAAAGCAAAACCTCCTGACAGGTCTTCTTTACCCCCAAATCTGTCTTTAAAAATTAAAAAAGTTTTAATTAATACATAAAACATAAAACAGGTGGACATTTGTGAGATACAGATGACATTTCCATTCAAGTATACCTTGTCTGGTGTTCTATCCTTATCTTGAAACCTTCATTGTTGCAGTGAAAATCCTTTCTTGCCATTTTAAAGTGTGTTACTGCTATTTGCAGTGATCCTACTGTGCAGTTGTGACCAGAACTTCTTGCTTTTATGAAACTGTCGCTCAGTTCCCACATTTCTCTGTTTATACTCTCCAGCCTCGGCTCACCACCACACCATTCTCACCTCCTAGGAGGTCAGGTTTTATAGTCCCACATCTGTCTACCTCCCAAAACTCTGGCTCAACTGCCTCTAATTCCAGGGACCCAGAGACCTTTTCTGACCTCAGTGGGTCTTGCATGCATGCACAAAGACAAGATATACATACACATATTCTTTTAAAAGAAAACAAATTATATAATCTTCTCAGGGCATATACATGTTTACATTTGCAATATATTTGTTTAAATATACAACAGCATTGTGCCTCTAAACTGTGGATCTTAATTAAAAATGCCTTTTGCTAAAAATGCTATCATCACATAATTTGTTAAAAAAATGGTGCAAACGAACTTGCCAAGTGTGGAGCTGTTATGACCTTTAATTGATTCAGAACACATTATTTGAAGAGTCCAAAGCCATAAGATATATCTGGTACATTTTTTTTCCCTCTCAGTATCTATATTCTTTTTCCTCAAGTAGGCCCAACCTAGTGATTGGGACCTCATTTAGCAGTAGAGCATTTGCCTAACATATTCCCGGGCCAGAGACTATCTGAATATTAAGTAATTGATAATGATAGTAGCAGTAGTAGTAGTAGTAGTCCTGGGAGTATTAGTAACAACAATAATAGCCAAACCTTTTTTTAAAGTCTAATTATATTTAGTTTTAGCTTCTTATTTGATATCCTATTCATGAACACTTAATATATTTTGATGATAATGAATGGATTTTGGATTTCTGAATACATTGTCTACTTGTAAAAAGGAACATTGCAAACTCTAGAGAGCTATCTAAACTCAAGGAAATTATAAAGCCTATGTGAATCGTAGGAATACAAATAGACATATACACAGCCTATGTGTGTCATATGTATACCAATACACATATACACACTCCAATTATCAAAGAGATCAAACTTATGTATCATCTGACTACTTTTTTGGGGGGGCTCATTCAGTGTCAGAATTAATAAAGCTACAGATCATCTATCATCTCTAACTTTGGCAGGTTATGATTATAAATAAATTAAATTAACAAGTGTGCGCTGTGCACACTTGTTCGTGTGTGGGAGAGTCATCTGAGTACTTTAAGGATTTATGTGTATGAGTGTTAGTTGTTCATTCAAAGCTGTAGTTGTCTATATTATGGGAATCTGCCTAAGTACAGGCGATAATCCAAATTATAGTTATTGTTTTATAAATTGAGGCAAGATAGTAAGAAGAAAAAAAAAGCACATAATTTTATGAACAGATGAAATAACAAACAAGAAAAACCAAAAGGAATTGACTATTAGGCTTTATCTGAAAATGAAATGATAAAAATGATAAAATGTTAAAAAAAAAACCTCTTAACACTTTTAATGATAAACTATTAGTATTTAATACTCTTAATTTATTTTTATCTTTTTGCTTTTTTGAGAGAGGGTCTCACTATGTTGCTCCAGGTCTCCTGAAATTTCATAAGTGCCTGAACATCCTAAATACAGGGGTTATTCGCATTTGCCCACACACACACGGCACTACTAAATTGTTGGGTAAAGCTCCCCATCTTACCTACAATGGAAAGGATGACCACCACAAAATCAAAAATATTCCATCCAATGGTGAAATAATAATAGCGGAGGGAGATGAGCTTGAGCACACACTCGCCGGTGAACAGGACGATGAACACCAGGTTGATCCAGTACAGGATGTTGGTCATCTCCTGACTCTGGTCATCCGTTTCCACCATCATGGTCACCATGTTGAGGCAGATGAGGATCATGATGCTGATGTCAAACACTTGTTTGGTTACAAAATCAAAGACCATCCCTTGAAACTTGTTCTGGAAGAAATAACACAGGCAAGTGCACTCAGAAACTCTTTCAAAGGCTCTCGTTCAATGTATCTGGTTTCAGCTTAGTAACATGAAATTTTATATTCTGTGAAAATATAGCAGTCTTGTGTTATCTGTTGTCAACTATGAACAGGTATTGAATTTCTTGGGCTGACTCGGCTGGATGCCTACTTTTTGCTTCTTCCTAAGGTTTTCCCGCAGGCCTCCCCACTGACTACTTTCCCAGCTTCTCGCCTTAGTCTCTACTCACTCTATTTTGTCTTTGCAAGCTTTCTGTATTCTCTTTATAGCTACCAACCTCGGAATAACACACAAGTTCTATCCTATCATCTAGCTTGTTCCTCTATTCCTAGTCCTTCCATGAACTAAGCGCTACCCATTTTCTGGTGGATAACACTATTTTAAGATGCAGCAGTTCTATACTCTCAGAAGACCTTGTTCTTCTACCCATCACAAGATTCAGGCCATTGTATTGCAGACGATGTCCCCTGATTTGCTTTGTTTTACTCTATTCTTTCTTCATCTGCTTTGGAGGGTCCTGGGAAAAAGCGGTGCCACATTTCTCACAGACAGCCTCCAAGGGGTACTGAATCCAGCTTCCTCTTAGAAGCAACAATTGATCTTAATGTTCTTCTCAGCAGAACTAGACACAGCTCCTTAATCTTGCTCATATAACATTTTAATGCAATGCTTCAATGTCCAATACTAACCCCTGCCCATTTAAATCTTAGGTCACTGGATGTGATGAGAGAAACTGTTAGCCCCGAAGGCTTGGCCTGCCACAGCACATGTTTTGTAAATGAATCTGAGTCCTTAGCATTAACAACTCTCTGTCCCTGTGTTCTGAGGACAATTCTAAACTCAGAGAAACTGACAAATCTTTTATCTAAAATTCTTCTTTTTTGTTGTTGTTGCTGGGAGGTAGATATCAAAGTCAATTAGTGTAAAGAAATTCTTCAATAACTTTATTCATTTCACAATTCTGGGCTCCCATACTCTTTTCTTGGGTTACTCAACATCTCCCGAAGGACTCAGTTCCTTTTCTTCTCTGATCTGAACTGTCCATTCTTGGCTCACATCCTGTGTAACTTCTTTTGTGCTTAGCCACTCTCTCCCTTCCAGAATGTCTTTTGCTGTGCTTCAAATTTAATCTCTCAGTTTTAGGAACCCTTTGCTCTACTGTTAAATCTTCTTCCCCTATCTCTACCCGCATTTGGCTGCTCAATGCTACAAATGGATGTCTATGATTCTCACCCCAGGTATCCTACACTGCAACTCTGGACTTCCCATTGACATACCAAGATTCCATCATTCCTGATCTTGACTTTCAGCTTCCATCTTAGATGAGCAGATCCCTTTTAATTTCACTTTGGCAACAGTCCCCAAATCCACTTTCCGTCTGATGTTGGCTACCTATAACTACCAAATTAGCTCCAAACTTCATCTGCAGGGCATAATCCTCTATCTCGGATTTTTGTTTAATTATGGCAAATAAGTTTTAAACCTTGAGTATACTACTTAGTAATTCAAACATACCACTCTTCTCCCTAAATGCTTATTTCTAAGGATTTAGAGTATACATTTTCTCACAGAGGGACTATCTTATATCCCTGTTTGCAGCTACTCAGATTATATTATTTCTCAAACATTGGGCTCAGTTTTCTGTTTCTTATCTTTTATCTAGTGTAGTGTCCCACAGTCTCTGAGCTACTGGCAGATTTCTATACTGGACAATTTGTTGAACTTAGTTATTTATTGCTGTCAATAGATTCATAAAATCTTGGAGAATACTAACTGGTCTTAAACTCAGTACTGATTTGGAAGAGCACCAAGAACACTGAGAAATATGTGATGTATTTGTTCAGAAATAATCGTAGAACTGAGGGGCTCTCCTGACTCTCAGCCAAGAACTAACAGTAATTTAAAAACTGGACAATGAAAGAGCAATGAAACTCATGAAAGGCATAGATAGCACAGTCCCACTTCAGGGCAGGGGAGTTTCAGAAAATACAAAGCTTAGTTGCATTTAAAAGCAGAGGATAAAACAGTGATTGTGCTTCAATAATGATTCCATTCAACCTTTTGAGCTGAATAGGCAGTGGGACTACCTGTACCATCAAACCTCAAGGCAGTAGAGAGTATCCATTGTGTCTGCATGCCATATGTAAATTCTCTAATATTGTCACTACATTATAAGCATAGCCTCAGTGCCAGTAATTCTTTCTGATCTACTGTCTGTTCGAGACTCCAAAAGCATTTACATTTGTTTTATATATAATATATTATATATTAAATACTTTTAGCATATGCATATATGTGGCATATATGAAGGCTATTAAGTCAGAATATATATATGCAAATTCATAAAAATGCTGCTTTCTGGAACTTTGGCTGGGAAAGGGTCATATAACACCATGCTCACTGATAAGAAAGAATTCTGTTCTTACAGCAGGACGAGGTATCGGTTTTTGCGGTTTCTTTGAGCCCAGCTTCTTCATGGCATTGTAGTATTTCTTCTGTTCTTCTGTCATAAAAATGTCTTGACCTCCAAAGTAAAGAAAGAAAAGCAAAATATTGTTATAACCATGTTCTTTACTAGCTCTCAAGTCCACCCGACTGCTTGTTTGAAAGTCAGCATTCCTAATGCGGCACTTGGCATTCGCAAAGATTCACTTGGTCAACATATTAGGTCTGCCAGACCAGGCACATCCACATGCAGGAGGCTTCAAAGCAGTGTGTGGAAACTATAAATGATCTATACTCTTAAAAACATATTAAATCTCCAAAGTCTCTGACGTTTGCATCATTTTTCTGTGTTCTGGACCATGAAGGAAGCAGTATGGTGAATTCTGCTCAGTCTTCCCAGCCAGAAGGAAATTTGAATATACTTATCTTCTTCTTCTGTTGGTTGAAGTTATCTATGATGACACCGATGAACAGGTTCAGTGTGAAGAATGAGCCAAAAATAATAAAGATGACAAAGTAAAGGTACATGTATAGATTGTCTTCATATTTGGGTTGCAGTTCTACCTAAAATATGAAGAAAGGTAACCGGTAAAGTCAATAGTATCATTAGAGGAGCATCACGGAATCTCTAAACGTGAAACAAATAGACAAATGTCAAACAGATTTTAGGAACCCCCAGGTCTAACATGCCTGTTGAATCCTGCAAGACTCTTCACATTCTTGAGAAAATAAAATATGTTCAAGCAACAGTTTAAATGATTGTAATCGTCTCACTAAATAAACCCCTACATCGTGAATGTGCTTTTCCTTAGGAAGCAAAGATCTCAACACACCACACAAACAGGATTATTTCTTCCTACAGTGGCGAAGTCAGAGTCTCATTACCATCTCTTCAAATAGTTGATATTTACTTTCTCTCCCTAGTCCTCGCTCTCGTGATGTGGCAACGCTCAAACCCATAGCTTTTAGAATAACTTGTGAAAGTCAAATAAGCAAATATGAGTAAGAGTGAGTAAAGTTTAATCGTATACACTTCCTACGAAGTCTAGAAACCACATTGAGTGTGTACACATGACGAGGGTCTGTCCTTCCTGATAGTGGGCATTCTGACCCTCTCTTTCCAGTAGCTGCTGTTTGTGTTATATTGATTCTCTGTCTTGTCCAGAGCTTGGAGGAAAATCAGCGATGATGAAAGTTTCGGCTGTAATCAAAAGTTCAAACTTTTCAAAGGATAATAACAGAAAAACACAATACAAGGATGGAAACTCTGCCCTAGAGAAATCAGGAAAATAATCCTTCAACAAACCTAAAAGAAGACAGTCACAAGAACAGAATCCCAACTCTAAAAACAAAAATGACAGGAAGCAACAATTACTGTTCCTTAATATCGCTTAATATCAATGGCCTCAATTCTCCCATAAAGAGACATAGACTATCAGACTGGCTANACAGATCCTGAGGAAATTCAAAACACCATCAGATCCTTCTACAAAAGGTTATATTAAAAAAAACTGGAAAATCTGGATGAAATGGATAACTTTCTAGACAATTACCAAGTTCCAAAGTTAAACCAGGATCAGATTAATGACCTAAACAGCCTTATATCTCCTAAAGAAATAGAAGCAGTCATTAATAGTCTCCCAACCAGAAAAAGCCCAGGACCAGATGGGTTTAGTGCAGAGTTGGTTGATTCTTTAACAGTAAGATTATTTTGTATCAATTTTGAACTGACAAACAAAATTGTGGTGCATGTGTGTGTGTGTACGTCTGTGTGCAGTTTCTTTGCCTAATGTGTTCACATTCATTTCTACCACTATTTGTTGCATTTATTTTTCAGTTAATTCAAGTTCTTGTTGTTCCAAAATCTTTTGTACTTAAACTGTCCTATACAGTTGTACATGAGTATAAAAGCAAATAGCAAATGATATATTGAACTTTATTAAATGATGTGATAATACACATTATTTTATTTATCATTGGTAGTGGTGGTGGTGGTGATGGTGGTAGTGTGTGTGTGTGTGTGTGTGTGTGTGTGTGTGTGTGTGTGTGTTTATACATGTGGATATCGGAGGACAACTTTTAGGGGTCAGTTCTCCCATTGAAATATGTGGGTAGTGGGAATTGAACTCAAACCAGCAAGCACCTTCACTCACTGAGCCATCTCTCTGCCCTCTCAACTACATTACAAATAATACATACTCATATCTTTCTCCACCACCAGCATGAACAGAGTCCTTTTTGTTTTTTATTCTTGGGACCACTTGAACTTATCACACTTTAGTAGTGTCAGTTGGGTAGGTGTATAGGTAATGTCACATTTTGATTTGCATGTTCATAATGACTAATGAAAGTAAAAGCCAGAACCTGGTGTGGTGGCAAAGCCTTTAACCCTATCACTCAGGAGGCAGAGGCAGGTGGATATCTGAGTCGAGACTAGCTTGATCTACATAAGAGTTCCTGGTCAGCCAAGGCTCCACAGTGAGACCTTGTCTCAGATAAGTAAACTACATTAAACAAAAATGAACATTAAAAAAGGAGCCAGAAACTCTTTCTCATAATTTCAGTGGCCTATTGGCTTTCCTCTTCTACAATATGCTTGGGTGTGAGGGCTTCTGTCATAGACAATTTTTCCTAGGTTTCTAAGGAACAGAAGCAAAGTAAGGTGTGTGCCATGTAGGCTGTTGCTAAAGATAGAAATAGCTTTGAGTGAATTAATCCAAGAGAGAGAGAAAGACAGAGACACACAGAGAGAGAGAGTTAGTTATTTCTTGCAAAAAGCATTGTAACACAGTTTCAAATCGTTCAAAAATGTTCTGCCATTGGATATGTTGGACATCTCTGCTTCAATAATGAACTGAGTTACTAGCAAGCATATGAGGCTACTGTGTAAATTAAATGAAATAATATGAGGTAACCCTTGGAATACTGTCTGAAAACAACTACAGCTTAAATTGCTGATGCCATGAAAGGTTTTTTAGCATCTTCTGCCTCTGCTGGTCGTCTATCTTATTCTCTCTTTTTATGAGACTGAAAAGACAATTCAGGGATTTTTAATATGGAGAGCTAATTGCCAGTACAGGAAAATGTCATTTTGAGAGTAATCTGGGGGCTCTAGAAAACCAGAAATACTTCCAAAATGCCACTTTTTTGGGTCAATTGTATGAAACTAATAAAAATCAAAGCAAAAAACTCCTCTGTGCTCCTACGGTAGATTTTGCAAGCTCCCGCCTTCCCTAATACACTTTCCCTCCTGGTAGGAGGCACTATTAAGTTATGGCTTCTTTGTTTTGTTTCCTGTGTTCCCTTCCGTTAGTCATCATTAGTCATATCTGTCCTCACCAAAGATCAAATGCTGGGGGAAACTCATGGCAGATGGAGAAAATTGCCCTGAGGATTCCTCTTCAGAAGAACTAAACATTTCATTTTGAAAGTATACTTCATAAAAAATTTAAGCACCAGGGCCCAAGCTTATGAGAAAAGACCAAAAAGAAATGAAAAAAAAAATCACAATCAGGAGTTGGAGAGAAGCCCAGTAGTCAAGCATTTGTTGCAGGGCCAGAGAGATGACTTAGTGGTTAAGAGCACTGGCTTCCCTCCAGACATCCAGAGTTCCAATCCCAGCAACCATTTATAATGAGATCTGATGCCCTCTTCTGGAATGCAGATGGAACACTCATATACATAAAATAAATACATCTTAAAAAAAAAAAAAGAAAAAGCGTATTTGTTGCTCTTCCAGTGGACCAGAGCTCAATTCTCAGCATTCACATGGTGGCTTATAACACTCTGTAACTCCAGTTCTAGGGGATCTGAAGCCCTCTTCTGGCCTTTTGGGCACCAGAAACACTTAAGACACACAGACATACAAACATGGCAAAAACACTCACATCTATGCAATATGTCTTAAAAAATGTATAATGAGTCAAGAAAAACGTTCTAAAAGTCCTTAGTGATCAGAGAAATGCAAATCAAAACGACCCTGAGATTCACCTAACACCAATCAGAATGGCTAAGTTCAAAATCTCAGGTGACAACACATGTTGGAGAAGATGTGGAGAATAAAGAACATTCCTCCATGATGGTGGGATAGCAAACTGGTACAACCACTCTGGAAACCAATCTGGAGGTTCCTCAGAAAGTTGGAAATAGATTTACTTGAAGACCCAGCTATACCACTCTTGGGAATATACACAAAAGATGCCCCACCATGCCACAGGGGCACATGTTCCACTATGTTCATAGTGGCCTTATTTGTGATAGCCAGAGCTGGAAAAAACCCAGATGTTCCATGACAGAAGAATGGATACAGAAAATGTGGTTCATTTACACAATGAAATACTACTCAAATATTAAGAATGAGGACATCCTGAGTTTTGCAGGCAAATGGATGGAACTAGAAAAATATCATCCTGAGTGAGGTCACTCAGACCCAAAAGGACATGCATGGTATGTACTCACTAATAAGTAGATATTAGGAAAAAAAAAACTACAGAGTACCCAAGATACAGTCCACAGAACTCAAAAAGCTCAACAAAGTGAAGTGCCCAAGTAAGGACGCCTCAGTCCCACTTAGTAGAGAGAAGAAAGCAATCAGAAGTGGGGAGCCAGGGAGGAACATAGGAGGGAAAGTGGGCAGAGTTGGAGGAGAGGGCAACCTGATCTGGTATTGGGTGAGGGAAAAGGACTGAAGCACTGAGGGCCAACAGAAAGAATGGAAACAAGCAACTTTGGGAATTAGGAAGTTGGGGGAGGGGATCCTCCAGAATGCACCAGAGACCTGGGAAGTGAGAGACTCCCAGTACTCAGAGGGAGGGACCTTAGATGAAATGTCTGACAGTAGGGAGAGCCCACCTCCAGCAGGAAGACAGGACATCAAGTGAGGGATGAGGTTGCCATCCCACAGTCACATCTCTGACCCATAATTGTTCCTGTCTGAAAGAATTACAGGGATGGAAATGGAGAGGAGCCTGAGGAAAAGAAGGTCCAGCGACAGGCCCAAAGTGGGATCCAGCTCAAGGGGAGGTCCCAAGGCCTGACACTACTACTGAGGCTATGTAGCACTCACAAAAAGGGACCTATCGTGACTGCCCTCTAAAAGACCCAACAAGCAGCTGAAAGAGTCAGATGCAGATATTTGCACCCAATCAATGGATAAAAGCAGCTGACCCCTGTTTTGAATTAGGGAAGGCAGAAAGAAGCTGAGGAGAAGGGCAATCCTGTAGGAGGACCAGCAGTCTCAATTAATCTGGACCCTGAGATCTTTCAAACACTGAACCACCAAACAGGCAGCATACTCCAGCTGATATGAGGCCCCCAGCACAAATACAGTAGAGGATTTCTGGGTCTATGTTCAGTCACAGATGATGCACCTAACCCTCAAGAGACTGGAGGCCCCAGGGAGTTTAGAGGTCAGGTGGGGTGGGGGCTGGAGGATGGGGACATCCTTGTAGAGGCAGAGGGGTGGGGAGGAGGTATGGGATGTGGAAGAGTTGGAGGGTGGATGGGGGGGATAAGTAAAATATGGAGTGTAAAAAAATAAATTAATTTAAAAAATTAAAAATTTTAAAATTTTAAAAAAAGGCCAGCTTCAATTTTTGACTGCTAGTTATTTTGAAGAAAGTTCCTATTAGACCTTTCTACATGATACGGAATCTTAACTCTAACTAAAGAAAGGAATCCCCAACAAAAGATTTTGAAAGGAATAATGTAACAAAAATACTGTACTTTAGTAAAATAGTTGTGTTCTACACATTTATCTATAGTTATGTGTGGATTTTTGGCCATCAATAATTTACAATAATATGGATATACTCATTGATATACATAAGCCATTTTCCTTAAGTAAACTTACGTTTCTTGAGTCAACAGCTGCATACATGATATCCATCCATCCTTTAAATGTGGCCTGTAAAACAGTCAACATATTTACTTCTCCTCCTTATTACAGTTTAGAAAATAAATTATCAGAGTAAAAGTGGAAACAAGGGAACAAAAACCCTGGGAAAGCATTCTGGATATTTCTACCACACACACACACACACACACACACACACACACACACACACACACACACACATGACAAAGGTTCAAGGTTCTAGATGCACTTTACACAGTTGTACATGTTGTACATCCCATAGCTCCCCCAGCAAATAAAACAATTAAAACATGTAACCAAGATTCACTCAAGTACATTTGTGTAGCCTGGTTTGTGGTTGTCACGTGGACATGTTTGGTAATAGATGCATTATTCACTCCTATATTTTATAGAATCTTCTTCTATATATTTACTATCTATAGTGAAATCCTGATCTACTGTCACAATATGTGATCATAAAGGTCACCTCAATGGACTTTGATACAGTTACAATTATAAGAATGATTATTATAATGACCCTTGGAAAACATTTCAGGGACAGAGTGTCAGCATGAGATGTGGCTGAATATTATTCCATGTGAGCACATACCGCATGTTCTTTAGACAATCACCCACTGATAGACTGATATCATGGATAATGATTGTAAGTGATACTGCAATTAGAATTGGTATATTTCCACATGCAATGTGGAATCAGTATGTGAAAGAGAAGGGAGTCTTGTATGGTAGTTATTTTATAAGTTTTTTTGAGGATGCTCTTCATTGGCTTACTATTTAATGTTTCCACAAACAGCATGTAGAGGTTGCTGGAAAATTGTTATCTTTTTTTTCTCTTTGATGATAGTCATTCTAACAGCCGTGAGGCAGCCTCTCATCTCGAAGACAACTTAGTCATAGCAATGAAAAGGTGGTCACTTACTACTTGAAGCAGAGAAAGATATCCAAGTCCCACGTTGTCGAAGTTGACTTTCACATTCTTCCACCTGGCCGTCTGATTGCTCTCTATGAGAGCCTGGCACTCACTGTAGTTGTTGACCACGCTCACATCAAACATTTCCCCGGTGGTGTAGTTGATGCAATGATAGAACTTGCCAGCAAAGAGATTCACCCCCATGATACTGAATATTAGCCAAAAGATCAGGCAGACCAGAAGGACGTTCATTATGGATGGGATGGCGCCTAGGAGAGCGTTTACAACAACCTGGCACAGGAGGAGAAGGAAGAAACCCATGAAAAGATAAGTATTGTTCACTTACTTTCAAATATCATTAGAAAAAAATGATTTCGGCTTGGGAAATGGCTCAGCTGTGGTGAATTGCTCTTCTAGACGACCTAGGCTGGGTTTCCAGCACCCATATGAAGTGGCAAACAATTGGGGGATGCTAACACTCTTATCTTGCCTCTGAGGGCATCTGAAGACATGTGCTATGTATACATATACTCAGGCATACAAACACACAGAGAATATAAATAAATACATCTTGAAAAAGAAAAGACAAAATAATGGTCAGTAGAGATAGCTCAATGAGTTATAGTATTTCCTGCTCAAGAGGATCTAGGTTTGCTTCTGAGCACCCACGTGGAGGTTCGGGACTGTCTGTCACTCCAGTTACAGAGACCCGAACAGCCTGTTCTAGCTTCTGAGGACATCACACATACATGTAGTATATATATATATATATATATATATATATATATATATATATATATATGCAGGCAAATATACATTCACATAATATAAAATGCAAATATTTTTATAACAAAAATAATAGTCAAATTATAAAAAGTGTAACTATCCTCAAACTTTATTATTGAGTAGAAATATCCAATACCTTAACCTTAGAATCTTTTATTTGTTTGTTTGGATTTTTTGAGACAGAGTTTCTCTATATGGCCCTGGATGTGTTGGATCTCACTCTGTAGAGCAGGCTGGGCCTCAAACACAGAGATTGACTTGCCTCTGCTTCCCACTGCTGCGATTAAAGGCATGTGCCACCACAATGTGGCACAGACATTTTAAACTCTAAAATTCAGAAGACTATGAAATGAATTTTTATACTATAGGGAGTTTCTTAGGGTGTGAACACATACACTAACAAGTTTTCCACAAGGAATAGAGATGATTAAAATCAACAAATAAATAAGACTGTGAGTGGTGTCATGAATTTATGAGCTCATCATTTGAACAATACCAAGTTTAAAATAAGAAAACATACAATAGCAAACTAAGTATTGGAGGGTGCAGTGTGACAGGGCACATGCCGTTCACACACAAAGCCTGGGATTTGGTCCCACAGGGTGCAGGAGAGAGAAAGAGGGAGAGAGAGAGGAATTAGGACTATATGAAGGATGAATTTGACATAGAGATTGTGAAACACATTCTAATAAAGAATATAATACCTTTAAAAATTAAAGTCACTTCTTCAAAAAATAAGAATTTTTTTTAATTGTTAAAGAACAAACAAACAAACAAACCCAGCAACCCAACAGATAACCAATCATTTCTTCCTAAGCAAACATATCTAGAAAAAACATCCCCAAACATGCTTACACACCAACACGAAACATTAATCTGTGCTTGTGGTTGTAACACACCGATAAAGTCTAAGTAACTTTTTATTTTCGTTTTTCTTTTTGTTTTGATTTGTAAGGTGTTTTTGAGACAGGGTGCCACTTTGTGGCTCAGCCTGGTCAGGAACTGGCTATGTAGGCTAGCTGTCCCATGTCATTGTCTTAAGTTTCTGAGTTCTAGAATTAGAGGAAACTTGTTTTAAGTATCTCAGAAAGCTTCCATTTCTACAAGCTACAAGGTTGTTGTTGTTTTTTTAAGTACTCAATACCATGGAGACAAGATACAACCACTTTCTACATGGTGATGATATGTATTCTTGGGCTTTTGTCCCAGGGGATGACAAATGTCAGCACAAATTCCTCCCAATCCTTTGTACTACCTTTCTAAGGGAGTATTAGATTTCCACAGCTGACCTACTTTTTAAACATCTCAATCTGTGCTTTAAAAACTAAATTCAGACATCAAAAGGCACAAAGTACATAATACAGTGCAGCAAAGACTTGATGAATCATGACTGGGTAGTTTTAAATTACATCAAGTAAGATGTCCTGTACATTTGGAAATAGAGGGGAGATAAGTAATCTTGATTCCTGTCAGCAACCTATGAGATACGATCAAGAATTCCCTAATGAAAATGAAGGGAATTTGGAGTATCAGGCATTGTGTTCTGTGAGTTAAAGGATGGACACTGGATGTGTATTATTGATTGGTCTGTTGGTTCTGTGAACATAAAGATGCAAACTCCATATGGATTTGGCTTTCTACTCTAGAAAGTTTCATAATGCTTTTAATTATACTTCCAGCAAATTATAAGATGGCTGGTCTTACCCTCATTCCTTCAAATCGGGATAAGGCTCGTAAAGGCCTCAGTGCTCTTAATGTTCGGAGGGATTTGATGGCACCAAGTTCTGAATAGCCCAAGGCATTTGCAGTTAAGCTAACCAGTGAGACCTATACAAAAAGAACACAAAAGTGGTTAAAAGTTATAGATAAGAGTCTACACAGCACAGTGTCCCTAGACGGAAAAAATAAGCAAGTAGTTCACAAACTTGGGTGAGTTTCCCTATCACCAAGACACTTGTTAAAAACACGACTAAAAGCCATAGCAGAAATGTCATCTCTGCTTTGTCCCCCTGCTCCAACTTTTTAGACGTGTGTGTGTGTGTGTGTGTGTGTGTGTGTGTGTGTGTGTGTATTCAGTGGGTGGGAAGATGGGGAGGTGGAAGGTGAGCAGGTAGAGAGAATCTAGGAGGAGCTGTGGGAGGGGAAACGGTGATCAGAATATATTATATGGAAAATTTTATTTTCAATAAAAAACAATGGGAGCTAGCACAGTTTGAGTTAGTAAGTTTGTAAAAGGTCTGAAGATTTACAGTTTTGAAAAAGGTTTATGGAAAAGCAATAGCACCGATTCATGAATCACATTTTGAGAATCATCATAATTAGAGCATATAGAATTCAGCGAATGAAAAGAAAGGTTGAGATTTTAGTATACGTAAAGGGTTTTTGTTTTTATTTTTATTGGATATTTTCTTTATTTACATTTCAAATGTTATCCCCTTTCCTGGTTTTCCCTCTGGAAACCCTTGTTTTGTTTTGTTTTTTAGTCAGATCACCAGCGCTATTAGTAAAAATTCTAAGATCTCAACTGGAAAGAAAGAAAGAAAGAAAGAAAGAAAGAAAGAAAGAAAGAAAGAAAGAAAGAAAGAAAGAAAGAAAAGCTGTTGCAGACATCACTAAAATACCCGGTTACCTTTGCAAACTCTGAATTTCATATGAACTCTGAAATGATTTCTGGTTCTAAAGCACATCAAAATATGAAAATCAGATAAGCAGAAATAAATACATGATACATGATATGGCTGAAAAGGATAGTGATACTTTTATTTTAAAATGTTTTCTAGAAAATCAACAGAAATAAATGGAATTTCTTTTACAAAACTTGTGCTTAAGTTAATTTTTATGTATAATCTGAATTAAAGAGGGAAACAAGTTACAAAAGCCAATTTTGTAAGCTTTGTAAGTCTTCTCTTCAGAGATGATCGAGGAAGGAAGTCTGAATAATTAAGAACTGTGAAGGCTTTCTGTATGTAAGCCAGGAGGACCTACGTCCTTTACATTCTCAGGAGACAGAATCCAAAGGTGAGACACATATTAAAGAATGAAAGACAAATTAGACAAATGAAAAATGTTCTGAACTGGGGCCTAACTATTAAAAAAATGAAGTGGTAAATCAAAACACTTTTGGTGAGTTGTTTAGCTACGGTTGAAAAAGAGATACATTTGGGTCTTCCTAGCACACTCTAAAAATGTTTAATCTTCTGAGCGTTAGTTTGTATTTGCAATAATCCCCTTTCCGTTTCAGGATCACACCCTCACCAGCTTCTCTCCATAACACAGCAAGCCCATCTTCTAACATCCCTAAATCCAATTCTCCAATGTTTTCCTCTCCATTATATCCATACATTCATAACCCCCAAACACTTGCCTAATTTGTCTTTCTTACTCTGCCTTCCATTCACAAATCAGTGTACCCTCTTCCCTGCACTCTGTGCTCACCCTCAAGGACTAAAACTTCTTGGCTTGAGGCATCAGAGTTGGCACACTTGAATGTCCCTCCCTCCTCTAGACCTACTGGCATTCTTATCACTCAAATCCTGATTCATGATACATGGAAAAAAAAAAAAAAACCTTCCCTCAAGAGAAGCCAACGACTATACATTTGTCTTTTCTGCTCAACCTTAAGCTCCAGCGAAATGACATTTCTATTAATAGCACCATAAGAAAACAGATGATCAGAGAACATGTTTAATTTAAAACAGAGTATCAACTAATTTAACATACAATTATGAGAGTATTCACAAATCTAAAATAGTAGCTATCAGGCAGCAAAAAATTATTTTTGGCTTTCTTTATAGTTAATTAATTAATGGCTTACCCTTGTTCATATATTAAATATTAGATATGCTATCATCAAGCTACTGATCTGTCATAATTACATACAAAAAGTGGAAAGAATGGTGTTTTCTACAACCTATCACATAAAATTGGTGGCATTTGTGACACACTTATTTTGTTATCTGTGATGGTCAAACAGATAAACATATATGGTTTTACTTTTTTGCTTATTTTCTTTCTGCATTTCAAGATTTTCAACGTAATTTTGAATGTACCTTTAGATGTTACATTTATGGTTAATTTACCATACTCAATTATTTAAAATACTTCTACATTCTAATATTCTATCTTACTATCTTTAAACATTAACACAAGTTAAATACTTAAAAGATTGCTTAGCCAATCTTGTTTTAATCACCAGATAAACCCATGGTATAACTTTCTTTTGAACTTCACATGGGACAAATATTTCTCAGGAGGCTTACATGCAGACAAATTACTATTGCTGAAGATGCTTGTAAAAATTGTAACAACTCTGATTTTATGAAATTCGAGAATTAAGCAACAAAGAAAATAATCTTGCTTCTCCTGCAGATCTTAAAATTTCATATACTGATTTGAATGTTATTTTCAAACTAAGTCACTAAATATCAGTTGGCACTTAAATGGACAAAGCAAGTCTCGGGTATACTTCCACGGGAGAAGAAAAAAAAAGATTGAATTTGTACTTGTTCTGAAACAGCGTTTGGTTTCTCTGAGTTCCTGCTTTGTGCCACTCGACACAGTCAGGACCGGTGCTAATCACCACCTGCCAAGAAATAGAGAAGGAAACTGCAGAGTACTTACATCAACGATCAGAAAGTCCAGCCAGCACCAGGCATTGGTGAAGTACATTTGGAAACCATATGCAACCCACTTTAGCAGCATCTCCAGGATGAAGATGTAGGTGAAGACCTTGTCAGCATACTCCAGCATGGTCTTGATGGTCTTTCGCTGCTCGATGTAAATGTCTTCAAAGGCCTGTGAATGGGAGCATGGCGTTGCAGTTCATTGTCATGAACAGTTTCTACTTTATATAGGGAGGGGGGGATTATGTAAGGCATCTTTGGTCAGGGTCTGGAGGGTCGTTACTGCCCTGATGTCGCCTGGGCTTTGCAGTCTACCGGAGAGGCTCATGTCGTTTTCAAGTCTGAATGTTGAGAGCATCCCCAAAGAGCTTAAGATTTGCGAGAGAAGGACAAATGTTTTCTTAAGCAAGAGGTGAAGTGTCATTTAAAAATAGGCCAAAATCCAGAGTCACTGGCACCCCCTTCCCAGGATTGTGTAAATATATGACAAGGGATTTCCTGAGCCCAGGAAAGGGGGAAAAAGATTATCTCGCTTTCTCCAGCAGTTGTGGGTGCATCTGGAAGCTACTGTCATTCTGTCGCACTTAGGAAAGAAAGGGTGTGGTCATTTTCCAGGATCCCCGGGCCTTGAATGAAAAGACTATTTTACACAATCCTTTTTTATAGGAAACTTAAAACACATAGTGTGCATGGTGGTCCAGTCAAAGAACTAAGAAAGTTTTGTTTTTAGAGAATGAGGGCTCCAGGTTTATGATTGCGCTCAGCACAAGTGCTACAGAGTGCTATGGGGCTTGGCTTGTCCCTGAAGCTGAAAGCGCTCCCGAAGCCATCTCCAGTGTGAGCATGCGCGTGTGCTTCGGAGACCTGTGACTGAATGTACGAAGGAGCCAGGAGCTATTACAGCAAAATCACAGCCTGGAGGGTAGGATGCGGGACTCAAGACAATTCAGAACTGGGCTTAAAGGCCTCCAGAAGCAGTACAGTCAGACTTCTAATGAAATGTACTCACGTTCAGCAAATTAAAAGGAAAGGGAAGGCATCTAGCTTCACACTACACTGTGGGAAAATGGGTCACTTTGTTTCTGTTATATTAATGAGTATTTGATTATTAAATTACTCATTCCATTAAATGAAATCAGATGCAACCTAGGTTTGTATTACCTCTAGAGATTAAGTTAGCCGGCTAGTCACCATTCCAGGTGACTGGCAAGAGATTGATATGAACGAATCAGGGTGACTTCTTCCAGCAAAGGCCTTCAACTGCCAACCCCACATCTTATCCACTAAGCCCTTCTGAAGAAATGGCAATAATCTTTCTCATTGCCTGTGAATGTCCTGTAGGTAATAAAATCTATTTCTTTTTTTTAATTAGATATTTTCTTAATTTACATTTCAAATGCTATCCCGAAATTTCCCTCTCCCCTCCCCCCCCCCTGCTCCCCTGCGCACCCACTCCCAACTCTTGGCCCTGGCGTTCCCCTGTATTGGGGCATATAAAGTAAAATCTATTTCTTAAATAAGAAAACATTTATAAGTTGCATTTATACTGTATTTTATACAGTAGTTATGCTAGAAAGTATAGCAATGACCCTGAGAACGAAAGAATAAAGAACTTACAAAAATAAGCTGCCATTGGTGCAAATCAGAGAGATTCTTTTTGAAACAGTATGTGAACACACAGTGTCTGAGAGTGATCCTATCTGGAGGAGCCAGATAGAGCAGTATAAGCCATTGCGAGCTCGTCCACACAAATCTTTTCTCAACGTTCTAATTTAAGAGTACGCGGAAGTGAAGTTCAATGCGCGGGAAGGGGAAATGACAAGGGGGCAGGCCGTGCATCACCTACCAGAGCGCCGCTGCTGAGCAGGATCATGAAGACGATGAAGGTTTCAAACCAGTTGTGCTCTACTATCTTGTAGCAGGTCTTCCTCAAGTTCCACCAGAGTTTGCCTTTGCCTTCTTCTATGCTTATCTGACAACACTTGAACTTTCTCACACAGTCTAAAATATGTGAGAGTGGATAAAGGAAAGGCCGCCAGTTACTCTTTGTGCATCTTTGGGAATATGGAGCATGAACCTATTTTATTACCTCATACCGCAGAATAAACAACCTTTTTTTAAAGATGGCTTCCACTTACAGAGATCAACATCAGCAGTGGAGCCTTTAAATGATTTCCTAAATGAACATTTATTTTTATATGTGTATAACTATGTTATAATATGTCGTAAACCACACCAATACAGAAAAACATAAAATAAAAGCTTATCTTTCTATTCTGCTCTTTTGCCATGGGTACATCCTCCATAAACATGACATGCATTTGAATTCTGATTAGTCATTTCATAGCATAGTATACCTTCTGTATCTAATCATAAGACTTGTGAAAGATTTCATTATGCTTCTCTCCAAAAGACTATGGGAATTTATGTAAATGTTCACAATTATTGAATAATTGGGTTGTTTTGTTTCTGATAATTATCCGCAGCCATGCAATAATCACTTCTGTGTACTTTGTGAGGTACTAGGTTAAAGGCTTTTCAATAATATTTATTTAAGGGCTTTTGTATTTAAAACTTGTACTTGGAAAACCATAAGATTACAATCTGTAAATGGGCTTGCCCTTGGAGAATGTCCATTTTAGTGGGAGTGAGTTTTCAGCAAGTTTTACAAATATTATCTTAAGACATAGCCTTATAAAGGCTCATCAATAATGCAGAGTTTCTGAATTTTATGGAATAAAAGACTTGAAGCTAGGTTTTGGGAACTGTGTGAGTCCTATTAATAGCGTGAAGTTAGAAGAAGCAATTAAGAAATAAGAACCAAAGTTAATGACAGACACGTCTGACCGTTCTGTGCAAGGCTCAAGGTTGTTGGTCAAGCCCTAGAGAGCAGCTTAGAGTTCAGAATTTCATGTCGTTTGATATTCATCGCTATTGTTGTAAGGTCTAACTGACCCTCATCTGAAATGATGTAATTTTGGTTTTCTTTAGAGAATCCTTTTGAGAGTACTCTGATGATGATAATGTCCTCATATAAAAGTATACAGAATATTTCAGTTTTCTTACATCTTTCATCTTTTTTTAAAACTCACAAAAGTATTTTACTTTGATTGATATTCAAGGTCAGAGCAATATGTACATTTATCAATTATTACACTACAGTTTGAAAACTCAGTAAATAAGGGATTATTTCCTTATTCTTTTTTCAAAACCTTAATAGCTATGAATCTGATTTAGCCAACTCTTTCTCCTGTTAGCTAATATAGAAAGCCAGAGAGCCAATTGCACTGGTAAGCTTTTTTGTCAACACAAGTTCACATCATCAAGGAAAAGGGAACCACAACTGAGAAAATGCTACTCTCTGATTGATGAATATGCAAATCTGTAGAGCATTTTCTTGATTGATCATTGATGCGAGAGGGCCCGGCCCAATGGAGTGTTGCCATCTTTCAGCTGTGGTCATGTGCTAAGAAAGCAAGAAGATCAAGCTAGTAAGCCAAATTTCTCCATGGCCTCTCCTTCAGTTCTTGCCTCTTCATTCCTGTCTTGACCTCCTGCCTTGACTTCCTTCATGGTGGACTGTGACATGAAAATGTAAGCCTTATAAACCTTTTCTTCCTGAGTTTGCTTTTGGCCAGAATGTTTTATCACAGCAACAGAGAGCAGATTAATATACCAAGTGGCAGCATATCTTAGAGTTGATCATACGTTCAAAAGCAAAAGGAACCAATTACATAAATTAAACACATAGTGAGAAAAACTGCCTTTGGTTTGAGATTTAGAACAAAACAAAGAAATGTATCATTGTTAAATAGGTAGGCGTGGATGACCAGAGAGAGTTAGATGATAGAGAGATACAGACAGGTGATAAGAAAGATGGATAGACAAGAGAAGGCTCCTGACAACCTGTTTGCTTACCTTCTGTGAAACAGGCTTCTGGCTCAAGGGACTCTTCTGGTTCAGCCTCTGGTTGCTCTCCCTCTGCCGGAGCACCTATATCAACTGTACTGCCCTCAGATGAACTAGTTGCATTCAATTTCTGAAAACCAACCCCACAGAAAAGCTTTTAAACATGTTCTCTAATCCAAACATAAGAGATTCCTAAGGTGTACCCCCCCCCAGTCTTCTGTATGCATTCTCTTGATCTGTAATTTAAGAATTACTTAAATATAATGCCAATCTGCTTTGGGAGAGGTGGGGGTCACAAGATTAGGTCCAGCACTGTAGAATAGCTTTTTTTTTCTTTTTTTTTTCTTTTTTTCTTTCTTTCTTTAAACAGTGCTTACAACTGAAATAACTTTCGGAGAAGCCCATCTATATGGTTTCTGAAATAGAATTCTACAGAAAGCTTATGCAAGCTACTAGCCATATGGCCACTGGGATCTTGCTTTGGCAAATTCATTTGCAAATGATAAGGTTTATTTTATTCTAAAATTGTGACCCGACCAGTAAAAGCTGCACAGTGTATTTTCATGTCAAATGTAGAAAAGGTTTGATCAAGTGCACATAAACAGCAACAGTCTACAGTTACCCACTTTTCATTGACATGAAAACATATACTACTGGTTATTATCAAAGACATTCTATAACTTTCTATTGGGGAGAAGAGCAGCACATTGTTAGCTAGACAGCAAGAGCAGGTATCTCGCATTCTCTTTGGCCAATGCACTCCTGGGTTTCACTGTGCATTTGGAAACTACCTGTTACTTTGGCACTCTTGCCTGTCCTCTTAGAAATGGCAGAAAACGGATCACTGCCTCTTGGTTTGTTTCCTTTGGGTTCAATAACAATCATCCAAAGGAAACTAGAGTAAAAAGAGGTTGTCTCACATGTTGACATGCATACAGTTGATCCAGGTCAGTCTATCCTTGGGGACCAAAGTAAAGGGTGGTGTCCCCATTGTAAACCTGATGTTAAAATGCCCAGGCATGGTGCAGGACCAGGTGTGAGTGCCGCATGGAACTAGAGTAGTTTAGGCCACAGCATTCTCGAACCTGTTACAATGTTATTCCCATTAGTGCATAACATTAGGAGATGGCTGGCCGAGCTGAGGAAGCTCCTTTATCAAGAGGATGAGGGAAGCACAGGAGAGAATGAACACTGACATATGGAACCCTGGAATCAAATGGAAGCTAGACTTTGTACCAGAAAGATTCTACTCATCGTTTGGATAAGAATAATATGGATTTTTCCCTAATATGATGATTCCTTTATTTATGAAAATCATTATTTTTATGAAGTGTTAACTTAATGTGTTTTGAGTTCATATGAAAAAAGTATTATGTACATTTTTATGAGGTTGAAATGTCTTTACTTCAACAATACCAGTAGTTGATGCAAAAATATTACATACTTCTGCTTTCTAAGACTTAGGCTTGTGATTACTTTAAATTTTATTTTTTAAAAAAATACAGTTAAAAGCTAGGAGTTGACTTTCTCCTTACTGTAAATTTTATGTCATGAGCAGACGATATCTTTACCATTAAAATTTGAATGTATATTTTATTCTTTGATGAAATACCAAAATAAAATTGGTTACAAATAATCCCAAGTTTTCAGGGTTTTTTCCCCCTAATTTTATTTCCTTTCCTTCAGGTCTGACTATTTCTTCTATAAGTATACTCGGGTTGGGAGTCCTGTTATTGACTCCTAAAACATTTATCGCTTGTGGAGATTTATCTGACATGAAGTTGTTATACCTCACAAGCCTGACAACACAGGCTTTGTAATTTATAGTCTTTGGAGACACAGCACAGATAACCAGTCACACTGAACTACAGTCACATCTGACCTCACTGTATGCAGTAAGAGTGGAACATATTCCTTTTAATAATGTGGATAGCCCTGGAAATGAAGAATGGAACTCCCAATGTAAAAATGCTGGTGCATCATTATGTCCACATGCTCAGTCTGGACACCGGTTAATGGCTATATCAGCATCAGTGTAACATTTGATTTGATTGACAACTTGGCAGGTTCTAGAGTCACAGAGGAGACACACCTCTTAGCTTATCTGTGAAATGGAATTAACTGAGGCAGGAAGATCCACCCCTTCCATGGACAGCATATCCCATGAGCTGGGGTCTTAACTAAATAAAAAGTGAAGATGAGCTGAGAGCCAGCAATCATTGTCCTCTGCTTTTTGACCATGGATGCTATGTAGTCAGTTGTCTCATACTCTGTCTGTTATACCTACTTCCTCTGATGGACCATATCCTCAAAATACATCCATGCTTCCTTAAGTGGCTACTTGAGTATTCCATCAAGCAATAGGAAAGTTAACTAACACAATCGGTAGTAAGTATGTAGTACTTAAGATACTCAATAAATATTATTTAGCCGTGAATGCATAGGTGGCTGTATAATCAAAGGCTTCTCAACAGAACAAAGCATTAACACCACCTAAAATGTCACAGAAAATCTTGGTTCAAAATCTTCAAAAGTTTCCATAGGATCCCTGCAGCACCAGCTATCACTCTTAACTGCCATGTTATCTGGGTTGCCAACATTTGAAAAGATGTCATAATGACCTGTGTCACCAGCACCCATTCAGGTTTTCACTGTTTCGTCACCATTGTCTTTCTTCCTTCTTATGAGTCCCTCCAGCTCCTGATTTCTCCCATTCCACCATTTCCCTGACTTCAGTGTTCCGGGATTTCATAACTTTTTGTGATTTACCACTTATTTTGATCTTTCCATGAAGCATAGGCTAAAGTATTTCAGAGAGAGAAACTCAAGTTTTGCCAACATACTTGTAAGATATTTGGGAGCAAGAATAGTACCCTAAGGCCTATGGGTGAGGTAATAACAAACACAGTTCAGTCCTCAGAGCTACTCTCAAGTCCCAGTTTGCTTTTCAGTGAGTAAACAAAGTGATGAAGCCAATAACTTGCTTTTAAAATGCTTGTTGAAATTAAAGAAATATCAGAGAATGTCAATTTTCTCTACTCAGAGTTCATTATGCTCCAGCGTAAATGAGAATTCTCTTCATGTGTGCTTTAAAAAAAATAATTACAGGCCTTATCTTTTAAAAAAATTTTTTCAAGGAACCTTTGTATTTTCTCTTCTTCACATCATTGTGAAATAGAATATACACGGCTCCTTTCATCACAATGAGGCACCTTATTACCAATAAGGAAGCAACAGCGCAAATTCAATGAACTTCAAGAGTCAGGTTATTCCCTTTACACAAAGTACAACTTATGATGTATTCTGTGTTGCTAGAATATGTACATCACTCACTTTAGCTTTGGGGCAGAAGACCGTGTTTCTGTCATTACATATCCCTTTCACCTGTTATCAATGCTTGTCCTTAATGAGTGTTTCTTGTGTGGGATGAGTGACCTTGTGGTTCATTTATGAACTTCAGCCTCTACTACATCTGTTGCTTCCTGTGTGGTTCTTCTGCATTCACAGGGATACCATTGACTGCAGAGTATCAAGGTTCCTCAAAGAGTCAGGTATGTCAGAATGTTGATCAACAACTCGTGAAACTGAGTGCTGTCTGAAAATCAGGCTGCCAAAAACCCCTAATTAGGAGTCTGTAAGGTCAGCTATCAGGTCAATTACCAACTCGTTTGTTTGTTTTCATTTCCCTTCTTTCTACACAAAGTCTGTAGATCTGCTGTTCCACAGTGAGTGGAACTCCTTTAGGAGCAGCTGCAATCTCATCTTCCCCAAAGTGAAATAGCACAGCATCTTCCGCACACTGTCAGTGTGTATGCTTTTCCATGTGGTGCTCCATTTACTACGGCAAAGACCACGCTGCACATTGAGCCGTCACACCACTATCCAGTGGGCTTAGTCACTTTGCCAATGTCAGAATTAATTAGTGGCTATGCCCTAGACTTTCTGCGCTCTATTCTTCTACAGTGTTCTAGGAAGTTTCTCTGATGATTCACAAGAAAACTCAACCATAAATAATCTGGAAGATTTAGTAGACTGGATATATGATTCAACCCTGTAGGTTATAGATAGTGTTTATAATACTGCTGACTTCTATGAATCATAGCTAAGAATCTCAGTGTCACATCTTTTTCATAGCTCTTGTCTGTGTTAATGTAGTATGAGGGAAACACACATGGGAATATCTCATGAATAAAAACCTTATCATAAATTATAATCAAGATTTATAACAAAATATGCCATGAATAGTAAAATCTTCCTTTATAGCAACTCAATGGTTTTGCCTTATAGGAGTTAAATGTCATCGTTTCAATAAAATATGTGGGTTAAAATGTATTAAAAATCCTAACATTATTAAATTAATCAACATAAAAATCATCAGCTTCAGATGAGTTCCTAGTTGTGATGAACCTGACCATAGTGTGTATTTGCCACTTAGAGGTGTCAAGTGGATATCACTGTAAATAACTGTAGGAGCTTATGTACTTAATAAGAAGTTTCCACTATAGGCTTCCTGGTAGTGCCCCAGAATTGGTATTATACACCTCGAAGTATCACAAAGAAAGACAGAAAATTATAGATGTGTGGCACATAGACACAGTTTAGATACAGTTTCCTTAGTGCTATCCATACCTAACTTATCAGGAAATAAATGGGTAGAAGGGTACTGTTAGAGGGTGTTTGCCTAGTTAAACTTGAGTGAAGTACAGGTGAGCTACAAGGTTGGGATATTAGAAAGGTCACATAAAAGTAGTCATTGAGGTATGCTTTATAAATCAGTGGCAATCATACAGATATATAAAACACGTTTGTGTAAAAAACCATATTTTACGAACACTTCATATCAGTAACGTTATCACTCAGTTATTCAAAATTGTGTAAGCTGAGCAAGGAAGAATCATGTCCCATTTAATGATATAATAATACCAAAATGCACTACTTCATGTTTTGAGGTGAGTGTATGTGTGTTGTTTGGACACAGTTATGTGGGTATGTTCATATGTATATGTTAGTTCACGTGCCTATGTATGTGTATGGGTATGTATGTAAAGGTGATATTGTGTGTTCCTCCATTGCTCTCTACCTTAATTTTTTGAGTCTGGGCATTTTACTGAATGGAGCTCAGTAACTTGGAGAGACTGACTAGACAGAAAGCACCAAGCACCCTCTTGTTCCTTTCCCCTGGAGTGCTAGGGTTGCAGACATTCGTGTTACATGTTTTTTTGCATGGGCTCTAGAGATCCCAGTCCATGTCCTTATGCTTGAAAAGCAGGCATTTTACCAGTCAAGCCACTGCTCCAGACTCTACTGTCATGTGTTTTAATATTAAAGATTATATCTTTAACTTTTATTTTCTATATCAATAATAAATTATTATTAAACTTGTTTGTCAAACTACTAGTCATCCAGAAAGTAGATAATTTTAAGCATAATTAAGTCCTGATTGGAGAGAAGTTAAGAAAAGTATATTTCACATTAAGTATCTCATGTGAACACTTTTGTTTTTAATCATGAAGTTAAGTTATTATGGTGATTTATCCAGAAAATCATTTTCTGATTTGTAGTGGGCATTTTATTACAAACTTGAAAACATAGATAAGAGACTAAAATATCTTTCCTGAAGTAAAAAAAAAGACTTACATTGTCATGGCCTACCTTTAGCAGATTACCAATGTGTCTGGCCCATTCTAGCTTTATCGCTACCCCACTGATAATTGTTCCCACAAGGGCTGCTCATTTCATGACAAAAGTCTTGAGGTACCCAATGCTATCATTCCCACCCATGTGTGCTCAGATCTGACCTACATACTTCTGCCTCCTTCACGTTTCCCAGGTTGGGATTTCGAAAGCTCTTTTAAGGTGCAGAACTACATTTCCCAAAGAGACTCTGAAAGATTTTTCAAAAATAAATTCAAAATTATAAGAAGCAGTAACAACCAAATTGTTCTTTTATCTATATTCCAACATATTTACTCTTAATCTAATGCCTCAACACTTCAGAGGGCTGAGTACTTGACAGCCATTTCTCCCAAGTGCCTTTCCCTAGAGGAAGTGGAAAGTGGACTCTTCAGAGACAAAGGCATCTAACCTTATAAGGAATGACAAGCAAATCATTACCCCAAAGATAATGAGGAATTAGTATATAACAGGGGAAGAAGCTGTGTCTTAGATATTGTATACATTGTCCTTCTGATATGTAAGTTCTCACTTTCTGTGAGTCAGGGGGACTACCTGATTTTCTTCCCACATATTGAAGAATGTTTTAATGACATTATATTTCCTCCTTTCAAAAAAGGCTCAATGTGCTTTTATTACAAGCTATTTTACAGTTTTAATGTCACTATTTCTAAGTGATAAAGTATCTTACTAACATTTCTACAAAAGTGATAAAACTGGAAAAAGCAACTTAGTTTAAATATTCGTGAGCCCAGAATTGTGAATTCAATCTTAGATAGTGAAAATAAAAAGGGCTCCCAGCATCGTTACATACAATGTGGGAGTTCTCTCATTAAAAAACAACAAAGGAGGATACAAGCGAGTGCTCTGATTTTCCTGTGGAAGTGTTTATGCACAGGATATATGAAAATACTGTGTCATGGACAAAATTTGAGAGGTGCTTTGGAGAAGGGGGGAAGAAAAATGAAATTCCAATGGATAAAGGAGGTGAGGACGAAGGACCCCAGGTCCATTTTCTGAATGGGCACACCATTTGAAGGTAGGTAGAAGTTTATCTTCACCTTTTGTTTTTATTTTTTGTGGACTCGAAGTTTATTTCCTTTTCTTTCATTCTAGGAATTTTAAGAGTAAATATAAACAGAATCTCCAAGAGAATCATCCTAAATGCAAAAGCATTTGGTCAATTGCTAAATAAAGCATTGCCCTTTTCCCTAAAATGAAGTGGATGAAAATTATACCCTTGCTGCTGGCAGCGAAATGCAAACACTCCCATTCATTTACATTATTATCACATTGTAAGTCAGTTGGGAAGTTTGCATGTGGGTGAGGGATTGCTTTAATTTGCATATTACCCTGCAGACATGGAGCAAAATATTACCCACAAAGCACACTTGCTAGGAATGTATTTTAAAAGTTATAGAAGGAAAAAATATATATAAAACCAAAGGGGCAGAGAACAAAAAGCTTCAGTGTTTTGGGGAGAGCATCTACAATCCTTTTCTGGGCTGCAAGCATGTTCGAAACTTGTGACATTATTTGGAAGTTACGAAGTCCACAAAGGCATGCATGCTCACTTTTAAATAAGTCTATACTCTCCATTAAATTCTACATAAAGAAATTAGCAACTGAATTCATTTTTCTTAAAACAATAGAAAAAAAGTTGGGGTTGTCAGCCTTGCCTGACCATGCTTTAAATGACCCGACCTAGGAGCAGCTGTGCTTATTACTGCCAATGGATGGGTAAGGGACGCAGCTGAGTAACATGCAGGCCAGTCAAGTCATTTCGACACTGATTATATTTATATATGTGCAACTTGCTTGGGTAACCTGGGCAAAAGTGGTGGCTCGAGCCTCTGGCTGCTTAAAAAACACCAGAGCGGCATTCTTGATGGCGCCAAGCTTGGTCTCACCCCTGTGAGAAGTAAGAATGGTCAGAAGTGAAGGTCACCATTATTACACCACAGAATTTCTCTCTGAAAGATTATCGCTCTAGCATGGAGTCAACATTATTCAAAAGAGTTAAGAAGTGAAACAGGCATTTAAAAATCATAACATGAACTGCATTAAATATTGTCAAAATAGCAGAAGAGTTAGCCTACAGAATTAGGGCATGGATTTGAAATGATATAGTCAAGGCACTCTAGAAAGCCGATAAAGGGGCAAGTGAATTTGGGGAAAACACAAAAGAGCACTCAATTCAAACAACTCTCAACCTCTAAGTCCGCCCGTTTATCTACCCTTCAAAAAACAGTTGCTTTAGACATTGCAATAGACAGTGCCTCAGTTTTTCCATCCATCAAGGAGTTAGTAGTAGCAAAACACAACAAAATCATTCGCTGGTATTCATAACCATCTCATAAGGCAAAGACTATATTATAAAGTTCAGAATCTGCGTTCAATCCCGTATGGAGGATTTCTGTGTCTAAGCAGGTTGGCTGCATTCAATTGGCTTAGACAAGTGTTTAGTACTCTTCCTTACCCCAAACTTCTCATCCTTTAAAAACAAAATCAATTTTAGAGAACATGAAAGCTAATCAAACTCAACTTTAGCATGAGTTAAATAGGTCTGGGCAAAATAAATACTATTCTTTTATGAAGTATTTCATAACAGGCAAGAATATTAGAAAATGAGAATAAGAACCTCTTCCTCTTTAGTTACCTGTTAGTATACACTAAAACCATTGTTGTGGTGAACTATAAGGAAGAATGTGTATACACTGATATATTATCTACACTTATTTTTAAAATGCTCAGAAAGATTTATATTAACATTATGAGTTTAGAAAGTGAATATTTGAAAATTAAAGTCATGATAACATTTGCATAGCAAGAATAACCTAAACTTATCAAACACCTTACTATATAAACATTACAGTAGATATTTCCTATTTTCTTACAGGGAAGCAATATATAATATAATGTATCTAATAGTGTTGAAGCCACAGGAATACATACCAAAATATCTCTTTTATTTTAAATTTCCTACCTCCTTGCTTTCTTCCATATCTGATTCACTGCTGAATTCTTCTGTATTTAAGTTTTCAAAGTCAGACTCTCCCACAGCAATGGGCACGGTCACAGTGAGGCTGGGGTTGTTGATGAATGACATGTAGTCACTCTCATCTACCACGTACTTCTCCACACTGCTGCCTATGCCACTAGTTGTCCCATTTCCATCTTTGAGGTAATTCAGGTCCTTGCCTATTTCTATGGTTGTGTGGTTGGAGATACAACTGTCTTTCTTGTTATTCAGATCTTCAAGGGGTTTGATTTCATCTAAAGCTTTCTGCTTTCTGACAAAGGCTTTCTGAATGAATTCACGTATCTTCCTTTTAACAAAATCAATCCCCTTCTGCATCCTTCCCACGGCTATCTGGAGGTTGTTCATTTCGTTATCGTCATCTGTGGCAGCCAGGTTGTCTGAGCTGAAAGAACTGAGGAGCAAGGCCAAGAAGAGGTTCAGAACCTACAAAAAAGTGGAGGAAGAGCAATCAGACAGCATGTTGTGTCCCTTGCTTTAGCTGTAAGACATGGCATTGTCTTCATACATCCCATTAAAGACAAGGTCTCCCAGAACACAGCAAAGAAAAGTAAAAACAAATGACTGGCTGATAGCAAACACTACTCACACTCTTTATTTTGGGTTCATTTCAAAATCCCTAAGCAACCATGGTATGAAACTTCTATACTAACTTTATGTCTTGGCGAATCTAGACAAGTAAAAGAAATAGCTATTTTGGATGCTTGTTATTTTGAACATGTAATCTGTACTTTGTAGGACACTGAATACTTATTGTAATTTGATTCATAGAACTATATATTTGGATGTTATTTGACCTCTGCAGCATTGCAACCTTTTTTGCCTTAGTAAATTGCTAAATTCAATAAAAAATATATGTATTGCTAGATCAACACTCCTAATTTTGATTGAAAAAAACCTTGTAGATGCTATTAGTTAATGCAAGACTTATAAATACAAGAAAGTGGTTCTTGTATAATAACATTGCTGTTATGTTGAATTAAAAATGTTGTTTGTGGTATCACCAGGAATCTCCAAGTCCATAGATTGTCAGGTTGCTAGAAATTAGGCAATGCTGGGGACATGATTCTCATTATTTTTTAAATCTGGGTTTGGTTGACACAACCCTCGATTATTCAGACACAGAATTAAAATAAAATATAGACAGGACTAAATGCAGAGGTTTTTAGTTCAAAAGTGGAAACTTGCAGAAGATTTTAGTTAGAATTCCAATGCAAATGACAGTGACGTGTCAGATAAAAGTTAGTGAGAAGAAAGGAAAAGCCAGGGCCATTCTGACCTTCTGTCATTTGTCCTGCCATGGCTCCTGGCAGCCATGCTAGGAGCTCTCTGTCCCCCTACTTCAGAAATTTACTAATACACTTACATGTCTCTGACTCATCCTTAAATTTCTTACTTGGATGACAAATAGATAAACTCTTTAAATTTTTATCTGTAAGAAAGCTGAATTACAGTACCACAATTATTTTTGGCTTTAATTTCTTAAGGATTATTACTGGAATATCTTTGTCTATTATAATTTTTTATCTGTATCAATGAATCTGCCCATATAATGTTCAATATTGGACTTTATTTTCTTGTTTTATTTTAATTTTGAGACATTTGGAGGGTGTGCATATGACAGAAGTCTAAATCATCTATGGCTCCTGAAATCTGATGTTATAGACAACTGGAAATGAACTCAATACCAAATAACTCTCCCCAAAACATAAAATGTTCTTTCATCAAACATTGTTAAAACCATATTATTTGTGACTGAAAAGGAGAAAAGTGTTTTTCCTACTTACGACAAGGTTCCCAATCACCATGACCATCATGAAGACAGTAAGACACATGGTCTGGCCTGCGACCTCCATGCAGTCCCACATAGTCTCTATCCACTCCCCACACAGCACACGGAACACGATCAGGAAGGAGTGGAAGAAGTCGTGCATGTGCCAGCGTGGGAGCTCACAATCATTGGAAATCTTGCAGACACACTCCTTGTAGCTCTTTCCAAACAGCTGCATGCCGACCACGGCAAAAATGAAGACAATGATGGCCAGCACCAGGGTCAGGTTGCCCAGTGCGCCCACCGAGTTGCCAATGATCTTAATGAGCATATTTAGTGTAGGCCAGGATTTTGCCAACTTGAAGACTCTAAGCTGGAAAAAAAATAATGTAAGAATATAATTAATGCTTTGCCCTGCAGAAACATCAACAGAACTATATAACAAATCTGTCTTAACTATAGAAAGACGGATTATTCATGTGCCAAAGAATTATCTAACAGAAGGAGCAAATATTTTACACACACACACACACACCCTATCTACATAAACTTTTAGAACTGTCTTTTGTTATCATCGTTGTTTGTTTTAACTAAGACATCTAAAGGACATGTAGGTTAATACACAGAGACCCTTTTTCAAAGAAGTAAATATTTTATTTAACAGCCCATAGTGAATATGTTTTTCAGTGTGGTTGAAGATCATGATGTAGGACACACACTGCCTATACAAGTTAAAAGAGAAAGGGGAACTCATTTCTTTGATGATTTACACAATTTCCATCTAGCTGAATCTTTCGCTTGCTATATTAGAAATTACTTTTAGGATTTACTTCAGAAGAAGGCTTAAGCTAAATGGTGTATTTTTTTTTAACCTTGATATCTTCAGTAACTAAAGAATGCAGTCATTACAGGGTGTACATATCCCTTATTGCTCTACCTGACAAATTGGTGGTCTTGGTTTGCAGAGGCTCCCGAAGCACCAATCTCAGTTAAATAGCAACAGCATTTATTTCTGATGCTTAAGTAAATGTCATCCAGACAGTAGTATATTATTTAATGACACTTAAGTGACTCAGAGGAGTGAGTAGAAGCACTAGGCTGTTTAATTCATTCCAAGAGATAATTTATGAAAAAGAGCCTGGTACATTATGCAAGATTAGGTAGTGATTCTGTGGTCCCGAGTTCCCTACACTCTATCACTCATCACAAAGATTTGCTAAACATTGCTCTGAAGAAGTCATTGTCCATATAACCTGACATATAACTACTTATAATTGCTTTCTGTAATTCTTGCATGCTTCTAGATTCAAATTAGATCCATAACTCTTGTTGAAGACCAGGGAGAATTATTATATAGTTCTCAGGTCAAATTTGAACTTTGAAATTCATAAAGGAAGTCTCAAAGAGACATCAAATCAAAGTCTTGGGATTAATTAGCTGCACAATAAATCACCTATAAGAACCTTTCTTTGGCAACGGTACACAACCTTTGTTATTTGAAGATAAAGCCGAGCCAAAGGCTCAGTAGGTTTATACAATAAAACATACCAAATCCTCGATAGAAATGTGTTAAACGATAGGCAGTCTTCTAATTTTAACAAGAAACCAATAGTTATGAAATGTAGAGATCAAATGAAAGATAATTCAGTGTTATCACAATGCACTATGGGCAGCATTTCTAAGAAAGAAGGTTTAATAGGTTCCTGATCTGGGTGAAAGAAAAATATTCAAGGAGTGTACTGTTTTTTAATTCTCCTCCTCCATACACCCTATTCCAAGTATTAGCATATCAGGGGATAAAAGAAGCAATCTGAGGTCCCAATGGAAGCTCATATGGTTAAAAAAAATCAGATAACTGTGTTGATTATTGTGATTGCAATCTGGCTTGATATGTGACTCCCTTTTTTCTCTTTCCATTAAACCTTCCATTTGATATTCAGAGAGAGGCAGAGAGAAAGGGAGAGAGAGAGAGGGAGAGAGAGAGAGAGGGAGAGAGAGAGAGAGAGAGAGAGGAGAGGGAGAGGCATCATTGGCTGTTCATTGGAAAAAATACAGTTTTCAAAACTATTATATAAAAAGAACTATATCTTAGAGAAAGAATCCTATGTCTTCATATTTTACAAATGATATTATATTTGTGAAATATGTCAAGCCTTTCATTAGGACATAATGAAAACTAAAAAGTACAAAAGTATGTATGAATTCTGCTAATTAGTTACCAGTCGGAATGATCGGAGAACTGACAATCCTTCCACATTCGCCAAGCCGAGTTCCATTAAACTAAGACTCACTATAAAGCCATCAAAGATATTCCAGCCTTCTTGGAAGTAATAATATGGATCCATGGCTATTATCTTGAGAAACATTTCTGCGGTGAAGATCCCAGTGAAGACCTATATGAGCAATGTAGTTGATTACAGGAGTGCCTGCTCTCAAAACAAAGCAATGTAATGAACAGTAGATCAAACATAAATTCTGAATCTTAAAGGTTGGTTTGTGTTCAACTAATGGATGCCCTTACATGTTTTATATTTAACACATTATATAACTGTTCATAATACTTAAGGTTTATTTTTCAGGTAATGAAATGAACACCCTGATTTTGCTACAAAAATGCACTGGACACACTGCTCTCTACTGCTTGATCTCTCTAGTTCTCTAAAACTTCACCAAGTGTTTGCCCAGAAGCACTGACTTCAGTTGCCAAGTAGAATAGGTTGGTCTCTTTTCATAGCTCTGCAGAAAAAACTGGAGCTAAGGCGGCTTCAAGAAAACTATAATAAACATAGGGATAACCAAGCTACTGTGTCTCATCCAACTGTAGTAGTTGAATAAACCAATCAAAAACTTAGATTTGCTAAAAGAAATAATCTTTGATTATAATTTTTCTTAAAGACATACCAATAAACCACAGAAGACCAATTCAAGTTTAAGGCAAGGGTCAATTACGAGTCAAACAGGTTGTTTCTGTGTAAAATTTTCTTTCCTCAAGCTACAAAAAGGTATGTACCCAATGGGGCAGAAAACATTGATCAAGGTTTCTTCAGGAACACTTCCTATTCTACATTTCCTCTTCCACAATCTCTTTTTTCTCAAGTGAACTGTTAAATCAAAATGGTGTCTATTGAGAAAGCTGGGGAAGGAAGGACAGAAAGGGATGGAATGTATAAAATATTTAATGCAGAACTTGATATGAAATGTGTTCACTCTGCATACTTTATCATTTGACTCACTTGAGATATCTCAGAAATAAAGATATTTTATATATATATATATCAAGCCTGCCATTAGGACATAATGAAGAATAAAAAGTAGAAAATACTATATATATACTATACTATGAATACCATATATATGTGTGTGTGTTTGATTCAAGTCTAAGAAGTATATTATGCTTTAACATATTTGTTATAAGGCACATGAGAACTTAATTAGCCTTTCATATTATATATATGTATAAATGTAATATGTATGCATATATATGTGTGTATATGTTACACACATATTTTCCCACAATTCCTAGTAAAATCTTGTTTTTAGATTTTTGTCTTATTTGTCTTACTTATTAATCTTGTTTTATTTATTTGTCTTGTGTGTATGTGGGAGCACGTGTTAAATGGTCTGTATATGAAGGTCAATGGATAACTTACAGAAGTTGGTTCTCTTCCAGCTTTTGGATCAAGTGTCCAATTTAGGTCATTAGGCTTGCTGAAAGCTCTTTCTTGGGGAGCCATCTGGATGGCCCTAATTTTGCTTTTGTTTCTTTCTTTGTTTGCTTTGAGTAAGGCAGGATCTCCCTATGTAGCAGAGATGGCCTAGAATTTGTGATCTTTCTGCCTTTGTCTCCCAACTGCTGAGATTACAGATATGTGTCATTATGCCTGGTTGTAATTATCATTACAATAAAGAAGTGACTTAGATTCACTTTTAAATCAAATTGCACATAAATCCTCTGAATCCTTTGTACTGAGTTTAAGTAGGAGCTTATTTTTATTCTTAAAGACCCGTGCAAAAATGTTTTCGTGCCTTTGATGAACAAAGTCGATTAACCTATATCTTATTTGACAGTGACGCATAAAATTGATAAAGGCCATCGGTAGAAAGATGAACCATCAAGGAGACTTACCAAATTCCCAACAGACAGCACACTGCTGAACTGCTCCGTCATCGGGTAGTGCTCCATGGCCATGAAGAGCGTATTTAACACAATGCAGATGGTGATGGCCAGGTCAACAAATGGATCCATCACTACCAGATTGACAACGTGTTTTACCTTTAGCCATGGCTTACAACAGTCCCAAATCAGGCACATATTAGCAAATTTATACCAGCAGGGAGGGCATTTCTGTCTGGATTCTTCAAGTTCTGGGGAGGAAAAAAATAAATACACTCATGAAACCTTTTTTACTTTCTATCAATCAGTCTTTGGTTTAAATTGCAGTAATTCTTTAATATACAATCTAAAGGTGCTTTTAAAAGACATGATAAGCAATTGGAAAAAGTCAGAAAAAAAATTATGGGTTTTGTAGTCACAGAGAGAGTAGACATAGAAAGGCTAATGCTATCCAGTGTTTCTCAGATACACATAGTCTCTAAGACTCTATCTGCAAGACTAATCTTTCAAAGTTGTCTACAAGGTTACAAGAAACAAAATGGCAGGGTTCTCACTGCGTGCACGGTCATCCATATTCCACATAGAACAAGGGCTGGGGTGTGTTAGCAAAGGCTCCTCCAGAGACATCATCACAGCTTGGGTGAGTCACAGAGACACTCTTAGATTAGATGTCACTGGAGGGATTCTAATGAGGAACACTTAACAGAACCACTTGGCCATGTTAAAAACTCTCACATTAATGTTAACGTCTGTGTTACATGGGCTTGCATATTTCGTCCAACAAGTTTCCTATTCTCTCTAGACATCAACGCAACCAGAAAATATTTTTAAAAAGAAAATAATTCACTGAATAAAATGGGGTCCTCATTGCTAGCATACCAACACTTTATAAAGGGAGATTCAAGTACTATTAATAAAATACAAGATTAAAAACAGAAAATTCATAGAATTCATATATCTCTATTGGGTCTATTTATTTGGTTTTGGGGGGTATATTTATCTTAATGCATTGAAATCTGCAACTATTGTATCAAATATATGGAATGAAATTTAATGTGAAAAATGTTAGGAAAGCATGTAGTGCTTTAAAGAAGGATTTAAGGTAAATGACAATGTAGTATTAAACTTATCTGACAATTGTCTACAAGGCTTTTTAATCATTTCCTCTAAAATTAAGTGATAAAGAGACCTTCTAGAGGACACCTGTTGGTAACTGTTGACAACGTCTTTTGGAAACTGTGAAGCAGAAAACTATCATTTCCATCTTTCTTGGGTCAGATGATCACTTAACACAGTCTCCAGTGGGAAAGGACACCAAGTTTGGTGTATTCTTCTAATGCCAGTACAGAAAATTACCTGCTCTGACAAACATGTGACCATCTCTTCTTAGCACTCAACAGAAGGAAGCTTTCCTTCTTCATTCCTTCGCATGTGCTCTCTGGCCAGTCACTTTAGCACTACTGAAGCAACCAGGGCATTCCTCCACCATTGATGGAGCTTACAGTGAAGTGAAATTTAAAAGGCAGGAGGCAGCATAGAAAATGGAGAAGGATGTTGCTAGATATTTGTTCTGTTAATGGACATTTGCTACTTATCTATGCGATAAGGTAAATTACTTCCTTAATGAATTTATTCTTTATTCTTTACTGTTTTAGTGAAATTTTATTAAAGCTAGACATTTCAAATTTCCCCTTGGATACTGAATTTCTTCAAACAAACTTTTTTTCCCCATTTCTTATGATTTGTAATTTGGTAAACAATAACGAAAGCTTTTGTTAAGTCAGACAAAAAAATTCCCATATATAAAGTTCTTATCCACTTTATTTATTTTATATAAGCGTTTTTACTTTATAGATGATTTCAACACTACCAAACAAGTTCATGTTCACAGAGGGAACAAAAAATTATATAATTTGCAACAAATAATAGAAGAGAAGCTGCAAAATTTCTGTCTATGCACTATCAGAATAAATTCCATTCTTAATTTATACAAGCTGTGGTATAGTAGAAGAAGAAAAGCAAATAGCATAGCATAGAAAATAAAAAAAGAGAGAAATCAGAGAAACATTCAGAGGGAAAATTCAGCAGGTGCTGATGGTCTTGACACTAGGAAAAGTCGGAGCCAAGTTGCTTTTAGTTCTAAAATAAAATAATTCAATTATTAATTTCGCATAGGAGGTTCTCCCACTTCAGAACAAGCGAAGCACCCAAGTGGGGACTACAGCCACTTCTCCATCATTCCTGTGGGGGTGTCCCATCTTAGAGTCACCAGTAGCTAAGTTCATATCTTCTCTTGCATCTTAATTCCTTCAGTGCTTTTATCTTATATCCCAATATATACACTGACCAAAGTGTATCCACAGAACATTTCTATACAATTCTGCATTTTAAAATATCTTTTGCTCATCATTAAGCAGGATTAAGAATTACTCTGGGTAATGAAGAGTTGGCTGTAGTAGAAAAGAAGGAAAACAAAAGTTGCCAGCCTCATGAACAAGCCTGGTTTATGAAAGGGAAGGCAAACCGAGTTTTAGAAGAAACCATATTTAAATAAACAGATAATAACAACTAAGAAACAGCCCCACCATTATTTGAACAAGCAAGACCGTATCAAAGTAGGCTTTTATTATTCATGTTATGTGCAAAAGATTGCTGCCTATTATTATCTGGCCATTGCCACATTCAAATTGTTCACATGTAACTAAATAAAAGAGTATATATATCAGGTTTTCATCATCCTAACCAACTCTTGGAGACGTGTTTTGATGCAGGAGGTTGTGTGTGCTTTCATTCTAAGCACTGGATGTCAATTCATTGACAAGGCCAATCTGTCATGGTTTGATTTATTTTTCCCCTTCCGTTACTCCTTACATTACTTTGAACTTAACACTACTAGAAGTGCAAAGCATGACTGTCAGTTTAGACTTACCCTGGCTCCTTCTCTACTTCCTGCTTTGGGGAGCAGCCATGCTGCTGACATCGGAAGCAGAACCACTGGCCCCTTCCTCTCAGTGGTTTTGCTATGGCAAGGAGCAGAAGACCAGAGATTCTTCAAAAGATTTACCTGGAGGGATAGGGAGGAGCAAGCTACTGGCAGCTGGGGGGGAGAAGGAGTGTGAGCTAAGCAGGCAAGGTTGGGGAAGAATGGACTTGAGTTTAATATTCCATTGAAGTCAATAAAAAGATCAGGACTCTACCAAAACTGGGTCTTGTACCAAATGTCTTGTCCATGATGACAGAGACATCTATTATGGTAATTTTTTCTGGTTATGACTTTTAGGCTTTTGATACTGAGATCATAAGATTGTTTCCTTGTAGCTAAAAATACTCTTTCTAAGAATCTACCCAGTCTCAGAAGAAACTATTATTGGGAAGGGAGATATATGCTGGGCAGAGGGCCAGGGAAAAGAAGGAGGGTAGTGGAGATATGAATAAGATACAGTGTATATATCTATTAAAATTTGAAAAGAGTTTTTAAAAAATAGTCATGCACACACTCATTTTCTCTCACCCGTATGCTCCTTTTTTAAAGCTTTCTACTTTGACTTACATATTCAAACATACTTTTACATATGTAGGAATGGAAATCAGGGAGACTTGTAAAAGATGGAGAGATACAATACATCTTATATGAAAGTAGGAAGGAAAAATAAGGAAGAGATGGGCAACAGAGGAGGTTATATGTGAAAACATTTTACATAAATATATCTTCCATGTATTGAAGTTGACAGCCACTGTTGATTTCACTTAATATAAAAAGGAAAAAGAACCACATGAGTTTATAAAAGTAGCATAATAGAACAAATAATAACCATAGCATCTGTTGAAAGTCTTCAGCATGCAAAGTGCGGGGGTGTTTTACATGTATTGTCTTATTTAACCGTTACAACAACTTTATGCCTGAATATTACAGTCCACATTTTAGCTGGAAAAAATGAAATTCAAATCATAAATTAGTACATTTAAACTATGACAGTGCCTGGAAGTGATCTCAGATCAAGCTGTCTTCCAAACTTTTATTTTGGTAGTATGAAATCCAGCCTGGTAAATACTATATTAGCTATTAAAGTTATAAGCTTCAAGCAAGGTAAAAGTCGATATGTTATGATATTTCATCAGTGATGAAGAGAGACACAGAGAGAAAGAGGAAAAAGAAGAGAAGAACAAAGGAACAACTGAAAAATTTGAACACAGCTTCAGTGAGGCATGGCACCTTAATTCACATTTTTGTTTATAACTCATGTTATATTTTGTAACTTGTCAAATGTGTTAGCACCATAGTGATAAGCATGGTAAGCATAAATCTGTCCACTGTTACTAATATCACCATCAAGCTTAAATAGTATAATGTAAGGTCTGGAGTCTTATTCCAAATGTACCTTCAATTTGTAGCAGTTTTGTAGAAGCTCGTTTAACAATCTATACAAAAGAGTCAAATCCATGTGCTACGCACCAATTCCACTTTACCTTTTAAAAGAAGTGATGATGTGGTTGGTACTAGGTTGGGAGGTATTGTCTTGAAACTTAGGTGAGGGTTGTCATATCATTAAGAACCTGCTGTCAAAGAGCAATGGTGGGGAACATTTGACTTACCTTCCATCGTGTTGGTCAAAATGCTGGCCATACTCATTGCTCTTTGCCTTGATGTAGGGTCTTCCAACAAGTCCATAGAAACATGGTACGAACTGGACCTCCTCTTCCTTATTTCTGTTTCAGTAGTTGTGCCCTGAAACACCAAAATTCCAGACAACAAAGTAATCACTATTCTTGGCAGTAACAAACCTCAGAGCACTCCTGTTGTGCATGTTACTTAACCAAGAGTTCTACATGCTTCCTCAGATGTAAGGAGTGTGTTACTTTCTCATTGCAGTGATAAAATAGCAAGCAAAAGGCAGCATAAGAGAGAAACTCTTCTTTGACTCACAGAAGTTTCAAGTGGGTACAGCCTACATGGAAGAGGAGACATGGCAGCAGAAAGGGTAGGCATAGTGACAGGAAAAGGGGACCGGCTTGTCACACTCATCTGCTGTCTGCACTCAGGAATCTGGCAATGAACAGAAAGTGGGACCAGGCTATAAAGCCTCAAATCCCATCCTTGGCAACCTAACACCTTCTTCTGTTCTCCATCCATTAAGGTTCCTCAACCTTGCCAGATAGCACCATCAGCTAGACACCCATGATTGGGGCATATGAGCCTATGGTAGACATTTCATATCTAGACCACAATAGTTCCCCGTGATATTCCTAGAATTACTATATTCGGACTGTTTTTCAAAGTCCATCAGCCCTTCAGTCCTCTGTGATTCCAGCTTTCTCCATGCCAGAAATTTGGCTTGGAAGACCAAAACTAATATCAACTATATAAACTCAGAACATCTCACCCATTTCAACCTCCATCTTCAAACTGAAATGCATTGTTCCTGATGTACTCCCAGGTCGTTTTTAGATCGTTAAAGACAGCTGCGAAAAGGCATCATTATCCAATATGTGTCCATGATAGTTCCCTTAAAATGTGAGCTCTGAATGTAAATTATTTTCTTATTCTTTTTTTTTTTTTTTTTTTTTTTTTTGGAGACAGACATCATTTGTCATATCCATATTTAAGAAAAAACAAATCTTAGCTAACCTATCATTTCATCTTATACTTCCATAATAATTCCCTAAAAAATATAAACTCTGTATGTAAAATATTTCCTTTTTTTGGAGACAGATATCATTTCCCAATATTCATATTTTAAAATAATCTTAGCTCACCTATCTTTTTATCTTATACTTATGAAACAGATCTATTCACAGATGAGCTACTTAAAATATCGCAACTCTTGGAACATGCCAATTGGAGTGTTTGGATGTTAACAATCACACAATGACTCAGTTCTTCCCTACTCTAAGACACTCTCCAGGTTTGGAGCTAGGTAGGAATTTCTACCCAGCATGGTGTTAACAATCACAGGACAAAGAAAAGAATCTCAAGCATTTCAAAAGCAAGTCTGAGTGAGTCTCTCAGTTCTGTGTTACTGCTGTTTCCTAAATGGCAATCTAAGAGTTGCTTATGAATCCAGACATCACTGGGGTATGAGCAATGACCATTACTGCTCTGTTAATCATTTGCATGACTGGGTATTTCAAACGGATTTCTACTCAACTAATGTTATCACAAATGGGGATAAAGATTTGTGCTATCAGCTCAGATTAACTACAAGATGCAGGAGTAGCTGAAAAAAGGAGAAAAGAGAGAATCCAGTTCTGAAAATAAAACTATTAAAGTAAAGATGCAAAGATGGGCTCATGGAAAGGAAATATTTACCTCCTGAACGATGAACCTTTTAAGAAAAGAGAGAGAGAGAGAGAGAGAGAGAGAGAGAGAGAGAGAGAGAGAGCAGAGGCCACATAAATATCATTCAATCCCTTTGCTTTAGGCAAAACCACATTCAAAACTCCAGACCTATGGAAGTTTTAATCATAGATGCCAAAATCTCTAATGATACGATTCAGCTAATTCTTCTGAAGTTTAATTGTCTCAATGGAATTTATATGTAAAGAACAAGAAATAGTGTGACTTGCTTAGGACCTGACATTTGCTTGCCACTGTCTGTTTTTTGTTCACATGTAATGTACCCACTGCCAATTGTGTGTGTCCCTTCAGCTTCTTCCACAAGACAGAGTCCTGCCCCAAAGCATTGACTTCCTGGCTGAAGGGATGCAGGTGTGGGAATCCACAGCTTACCGGGTTACACTAGGCTTAGTGTCAAACTAAGTCCCATCAACCTTTGAGAGTTAGTCTGCCTTTTCTGATAGGGCAAATGTATGGTGACTCTTGACAGTTCTGATATATGGATTGGTAGTTATATTTATGCAATGAAATTGGGAGTGTTATCTCAAGGGTAAAAATAGCAGTGATGGGCCTACTTCTGTATTCAAGAACCATGTGAACTGTTTCATAAGAAAAAATTTTTCAGTATCCTTCTTCTGCAAAGCTTCACTCTGAGTAGCTCCGGTACAGCCAGAAAACTTGGAAATTCCATTTCTGAGAATCTCTTGAGAGAGTTTGAAGCATGGCTTGAGAAAAACTGTTTTTTCTTTATCGACTCATCAAGATGGTAATATTTCAGTATTACACAAATCTATTAGAACCGGGATTGAAGTAGCTCAGTGGGACAGCCCGTGAATTGAATGCATGGGAACTCTCTGCTTCTGGTGTCTTCTTCAACTTCCCTTGTCAGTGTTTACATTTTATCAAAGAGCTCATTCATATCCTAGGTGTGATGGTTTCTATCCTTGGCCAAGAGAGTGGTAAGATTAGAAGGTGTGGCTCTGTTGGAGTAGGTGTGTCATTGTGGGTGTGGGCTATAAGACTTTTATCCTAGCTGCCAGTATTCTGCTAGCAGCCTTCAGATGAAGGTGTAGAACTCTCATTGCCTCCTGCACCAAGCCTGCCTGGATGCTGCCATGTTACCTCCTTGATAATGATGGACTGAACCTCTGAATCTGTAAGCTAGCCCCAATTAAATGTTGTCCTTATGAGAGCAGCTTTGGTCATGGTGTCTGTTCACAGCAGTAAAACCCTAACTAAGACACTAGGTTAGGGCCATTTCAAGGCATTGATTTATCTGTTTGTTTTATATGTCTCTGGTATTTTAATTAAACTGTGTTTAGATTATGCAAATTAAAGAAAGAAAAAAAGAAAGAAAGCCAGACAGAAAGAACAAAAGAAAGATAGACAGACAGACAGAAAGAAAAAGGTTTAGCCAGACAGTGATGGTGCACACCATTGATCCCAGTTCTCTGGAGGCTGAGGCAGGCAGATCTTGGTGAGGAGACATAACCTTATAATGGTAATGATTTTACCATTTAAGAAAATCCAACAGAATGTTGTATTTCACTATGAATGGAGTATAGTAGGGCTTGTAAATAGCATATCTGGGATCAGATCTTAGTTTAAGAATGTACAGGTCTCAGCCGGGCGTGGTGGCGCACGCCTTTAATCCCAGTACTTGGGAGGCAGAGGCAGGCAGATTTCTGATTTCGAGGCCAGCCTGGTCTACAAAGTGAGTTCCAGGACAGCCAGGACTATACAGAGAAACCCTGTCTCGAAAAACAAAAAAACTAAAACAAAAACAAAAACAAAAACAAAAACAAAAACAAAAACAAAACCAAGAATGTACAGGCCTCAATTGCCCCTCTGTAAAATGGGCATAAATTAGTAACTATTATAGTGGGTAATTGTGAGGGTTCAATGAAATAACCCCACAGTGTTCTGGGCAATGTGTAAAAGATAACTGGCTAAAATTATTTCTCTAAGAACATGTGATATTTCCTAATCATTCTTCTTGTCTGCTTCACAACAACGTCTACTCTACCATGGCTTGCTATTATTTCAGGATACATGGAAACTTCCTTGGAAGGAAAAGCTGAGAAGAGGCCATAAGAAATCAGTGATGAGCAGCCGCTGTTACAGGGCAAGACATCACTCTAAGAAGTCATTGAAAACTATTTGGACCATTATGACACAGCCCTAAGGGATGTGTCCACTTTAAAAAAAAAAAAAAAGAAAGAAATGATATAAGAGTAATAACATAAAGGAGCTTTTATCCCAGCTGGGGAAACTGTGATGTGATCAGACAACATGGCTGAAGTGTTTTATAAAGGTTAAGTGACATTTCATTTAATGCCAACTTGAGGAATGCCCCTCTTTATAAAGGGACCATCAGTGATACATCCTGATAAACATTATTAAGTTGAAAAATCTTTTCCATATGCTTGGTTTGGGGTGACTTTGCATACAAGAAGAATTCATGGCAGTAATATGGAAGGCTAAATCCATTAGAAAAAGAAATCCAGAAGAAAACACATGTCTGTAGCCTGTGCTATTCAAGCAGCCTCAGGGTGGCTGGGTCATTTGAGTTGGTACTGGGGGCAAGGCACACTATGGAGAATTGTTAAGTAAGGGATTTAGATGGGATTAGTGTGAGCATGACAGCAAGTGGAGGTGTGAAGTTGTTTGAAAGGGACAGGATAGCAAAACCTTTGAAATGCATATGTGTGTGTGTGTGTGTGTGTGTGTGTGTGTGTGTGTGTCTGTCTGTCTGTCTGTCTTTTTATATGTGTATATGTAATCATGCTCATGTTTGTATTCTTTAATTTCTTAGTATTTAATCATATTGCTAGGTGTAGTAGCACAGGCCTTTAATTCTAGATCTTTGAAAGCAGAGGCAGGTGACTCTCTGAGTTTAAGGCTAGCCTGGTCTTCAAAGGAAGTTTCAGTATAGCCAGAGCTACATAGAGAAATCTTGTTTCAAAAAATATAATAATAACAAAAACAACAACAACGACAATGATGATGATGATGATAGTTACATGTTTGCACGACAAAAATGTGGTTTGACTTTTACATTAAACTCCAAACTGTAGGAACAATAATGAACAAATATGCCTATGAAACTCATTGTATGATAATAATTTGTAGAGTTGTGTTAAGGGCTTTTTTTTTTTTTTAAGGAGATAAGTTCATAGCTTGATAAAACCAGCCACTTCTTGGCCTGGGAATAAAAGATGCAGGAAAATTATCATCTGTGGAAATCAAAACCCACATTTCTCATTGCACCCATGTCCTTTCTTTTTCTGTGCTCTCAGAGGCAGCTTTAGTGGTCCTCACCTCTGGTAGAAGCTGCCCCACGGGAGATGTGAGCGCAGAAGGGCCTCCAACCAGGGAGACCACACCGTTGCAGTCCACGGCGCTGTGCATCTTCCCATTCATGGGTAGAGTGGGTATCCCCCGGGAGGCACGGCTGGCCTGGCTGACATTGCTGGGACGCCTTTCTCCATGTCTGTGTGGTACAAATAGAGAGTCTCTCCTGCTGTCGTTGTCCTCAAACGTGCTGTGTTCATCGTCTGCAAAGTCATTTTCAGAACCAATATCCTTCACCCGACCTTTGAAGCTGAAAAGGCTTGCTCTACTGTTGCGTCTCGGAGAAAAAAGGGAGCCTCGGATGCTCAAGAGAGACTAGAAAGAACCAAAAGGAACAAAACAGATGAAGAGAATTAAGAACGGGCATCCAGAAGAAAATGGCTTGACCCGCTGGTTCATACCTGCTGGCTACCTCCGGATAAATCACTGAGCAGGAGTCGAAGGCTCCCTTCCTGCGTGAGCTGCTCAGCACTTTGGTTAAACTTTCCTCCCCTCTTGCTTCATTTTCCTGCTATTCCGTCATTTTCTTTGCCTAAGCATAGTTAAAAGCACTCCCACAATGCTGTCTAGTCTTATTCCTGATGCCTGGAGGAGCAGCGCTTGCTAGACCATTCTCTTAGAACTAAATATCACCTAACGATTCAGTGAAAAGTAATTAAACACACACCTACATTTAGGTCTTTTGAAGCTCAAAATAGATGCAGTAAGAGTTCACAAGTGACCACACCCTGTGGCAGAGCCTCCCCAGAGAAAAATCAAAGCTGGCTTGCTGGTAGACCTGCATAATTATAGTACAGGAGCAGCTTCTCTCCCTCCTTGTGCATATTTTATAATGGCCCTCATGAATAAATTAAACAAATCAAGCTGAAATAACTGTGTGATTCATTTCCTGATTTTCACTCTTCTGTCTCAAGAAATTTGAACAACACGATATTAGCAAAAACCCATTTCAAATAAGAATCTGCACGGTCACTTAGCATTTTCTAACGATGGCCTGTTTCCTTACTCTGCTTAGCCATCACACACCGATAAGGATGACTTACCTCTGCTATGCCATCAGTCTGTGTTTCTTTCTTTCTTTCTTTTTTTTTTTTTTTTTTTGGTTTTTCAAGATAGGGTTTCTCTGTGTTTCTAACCTGTGCTACACATGCGGTCACTTGACTAATAGCCATTTCTCTGTGGTTTACAAGGTCCTGTACCTTAAGAGAAGCTCCTCCATTCTTGAGTCATTTGATTTCTGAGGCACTAATCCAGTCCCTGACTCTAGAGCACTCCATCCCTGTAATGCATGGAATGGTTACCACGGAGACATGGGGTGTTGCTTGGCCAACTGAGAATCAACACTTTCTTTCCCAACTGTTGGGAAACAGAGGTGTATTTTCAACTGGGGTTGTCGCGATTATTGGATCTAAGAGCGGCAGTGGGTATCATGCTAGACACATGGGAGAAACCTTGGATGACATATGAATAAAGATGTGGTCAGGCCTGTTCCCGACATACAACTTGCTGTCTTAGTCACTGTTCTTTGCTGTGAAAAGACACCATAACGAAAACAATTCTTATTAAAGCAATTTAGTTGGTTTCTTGCTTACATTTTCAGAGACTTGGTCCATTTTCATCATGGTAGAGAGCATGGCAGCATGCCAGCAGATCCCAGATCCCGGCAAAGTAGTTGAGAGCTCCATCCCAATTCATAGGCAGAGAGAGCCTTGGTCTGGTGTTCACTTTTGAAACCTCAATGCCCACCCCTAGTGACAGACTTCTTCCAACTAGGCCACATCTGCCTCAATAAAGTCACACCTCCTAATCCTCATAATCTTTTTAGTGTCACTCCCTGGTGACTGCACACAAATATATGAGCCTACGGGGCTGTTTTTACCAAAACCACCACATTCCACTTCCTGCTGCTTATAACCATATCAAAGCACAAAATGTGCTTAATCCAACTTCAAAAGTGCCCATAGTCTATCACAGATTCAAGACTGCTTAATATCCAAGGCCCAAAATCTCTCCTGAGACTCAAGGCAACCATAACTCCCTATAACTCTCTATATGAATCAAACCACCATATCGGCCAAAACTATGCATAGACATTATTTATATAATCTAATGGTTCTGTTTTTGTAAGCTATTCTGTATTGCATGTCTATAGTCATTAATAGAAATAACACAAATTCAATAATTTAATAAGATGAGTTTGATCTTTTCCCCCTTTGAATGATTTAAGGCCAAATAATAATTTTGTGTCTATGATATTCTTATATTCTTTAAGTATAAATCAGAAGTGTTCTTCTGATTTTCTTTTAGATAATCACCTTTTCTTCAATGATTTTTGTAATATTTATACCACATTTGTACATGTCAAATACTTTTTTGTGTTATGTGTCCATTCATTCTTCAATAATAAATAACATTTAGGAAGACAGATTTATCCCTCTATAGAAGTTATTTCTTCCCATCCCTACCCCTAACCCATCTGTCTTAGTTACTTTTCTATTGCTGTGATAAAATACCATTTCCAAGGCAACTTACAGAAGGAAAAAAGTCTTTGGGGCTATGGTTCTGGAGACTTAAGAGTTCCTGATAGCTGATGGAGATAACAAGTGGCAGAGAGTAGAGCTCACATCTGCAACTGCAAATGAAGCAGAGAGCACACTTGGGATAGAGGGGCGCTTCTGAAACCTCAGTGCCCACCAGCTGTGACATACCTCTTCTAACAAGGCTATACCTTAGAATCCTTTCCCAATAGTTCTACCAAGGTAGGGGGAGGTAATGGGGAGTGGGACAAAGTATTCAAACATAGGAGCTTATAGAGACTATTTTCATTCCATCCCACCACAGAAATCCTACCTATCATGATTATCATTGGCTCATTATTGTTTATCGTTAGCTCGCAACAAAAAAGATAAAAGGGTTTAAAGGAAATACAGTAAAATTCATGTATATGTAAGACTTTTAGTAGAGTTTACATGTTAACTTAAAGTACATCATAGATGGATAGAGGGAGATAATCTCAATAAAACTAATTAAAAGGTGCATTAAGAACAGAATTTATAGCTGGGCGTGGTGGCGCACACCTTTAATCCCAGCACTCGGGAGGCAGAGGCAGGCGGATTTCTGAGTTCGAGGCCAGCCTGGTCTACAAAGCGAGTTCCAGGACAGCCAGGGCTACACAGAGAGACCCTGTCTCAAAAAAACAAAACAAAAAAACAAACAAGAATTTGTATATAACAACTAGCTACATTGCAAATAACCAAACCATGTCTTTCTCCATAGCCAACTCCAGTTGCTTCCTCTTGTGTAGCCAGATGCCTACTGTAGCTCTTACAGCCAGCCATCTCAACCACCCCAATTGTAAAGGTACCTCTCTTTCCCAACATCTGGAAAAGAGAAATGTGTTCTCCGTGGGCCAAGCAGACTGATGTGCCTCTCTTTGAACCACTGCTTACACTACAGACACGCTCACAATGGTTTCCTAAATTCATGCTGTGATGCGAGTGAAAGACAGCCCAGAAGACACATCCTTCCCACTGGTGAATCTCCAAAAGCTATAACTGCTAACTTATCACAGGTGACCTGGTTCTTAGAAAAGTTTCTAAAGAAAATATCCAGATTACCTTGAGATTTGATTAGAGATGCATTCTTGCCTTCCCTCTCCCACACTTACAAGTCAGAGATGTCTAAGAAATAGTTCACATTTCCACCTACTCTGCTGTAAAAATTATAATCTTCTTGTAGGAAAAGCTTATATATGTTTTGGTATGAAAGCAAAAGTGGTAATCAACATAATATCCCTTCCATTTTATTATTAGAAAGCATGGTTTCTTAATAGTTTGTGATCCTTGACCTTTGAAAATATTTCATAAAAGCTAAGAGGCTCTTACCACTGTACCCAGGAAGAATCTCTATACTTGGTTTGACGTTTTCATTATTACTTCCAGGACTTTCAAAGTGGGGTTACTGAAATATCTGCGTGGTACCTCTCTGTGTCTGTCTCCCTCCCTCCCTCATCTCCAATCTTGTTCTATCTCTGTCAGAACAAGATCCAAGCATGAAGTTGTGGGAGGAGCTTTTTGAGTGCTTGTGGGAAAACCAAGACAGAAGTCTTGTGACCTCAGTTTCTTCAATATTATTCTTAGATTATGCTTTTGTGTCCCTCCATGGTGTGGCAGATAAGGGTGACTTTATTTTAGATTATTCATTACAACCAGAGATTACTATGTGTTTATATGCCTCTATAGAAAAACATGTTTCTCTGTTAATCTTGTCCACCACATGTGGCTTGCTCTTGTGACTGGACACCTTACTCATGTGAGTTCTCTAAACCCTTAGAGTATAAATTGTCTGATGCTTTGAATAAAGTGGGCTAGTGCATGAGACTTTAGTCTGCCTCATTTATCGGCTCCATTCTTCCAGGTCCCATCACCTCTAGAGCAGTAAACACCACTTCATCTTCTTTGCAGTCTACTGACTATTTAAAAACAAAACAAAACAAAACAGGCAAATATATTTTTTAAAGTAGTTCATTGTTACTTATACAGATTGCTTAAGAAACAAATAGGAAATTGAATGATACACAGAAGGTCATTTATGACATAAATCTCTCACAATGTCCAATCAACTGGGAAATAGGCACAAGGAGAGGTGTACAGATACTATAAAGGAAATGCCATCTCAGTGAGAAAATAAAGAGTAGGGACAGCCCCAGCATTTCCAAGCATAGTGCACAGACTAGAATTGATCCTCTTGGATTTGGAATAATGTAAATTGAAGAAAATGTCTACAGTGCCAGTGGATATGAAGCTTCAAATTTAGGCAAACCTAGTTTATAATTTACACAAAATTAGGTTCAGGAGTAGGAAAAATAATCTTCCTTCTTCTCTCCTTCTTGCCCTTGATCGCTTCTTAACTCCCTTCCTCCCTTTCTTTCTTCTCTCCTTTATTTTATTTTTTCAGCATAATCATGCTTTTAAGAAGAGAGCCCAGCATTTAAGGTACTCATATTTGACAATTAAGATGTATTCAGATGAAACCATAAGAGTTGTGTTGGCAAAATTTTTTTTAAAAGTAATTTTTCTGTGGTAACAAAAAAAATCCTATTCAATTTGAATTCATTTATCTCAATTCACAATATTATTTGTCTGCGGGATGGGTCAGCTGATCTACCAAAATGAGCATATGTTAACTATTAGGTCATGTGAAACTCTTTATCTGGTAAGCTGTGAAGAGAAATAAAAAATAAAGTCCTAGATAGGTGTATATTTTAAAGGAAATCAAATTATACATTTCATCATCAGCTTTAAAGGATGTTTTCTGGGCTTGTCGAAGAAGGCGAAAGTCCATGAGTTTCGGTGTCAGATTAAGAACTACCCGATATTGCGTCAAATGTATAGTAAAAGTGAAAGACTGCTGTCCAGTTGTTGGCATTGATTATGAATGGGAGAATAAAATGAATACCTATGATATAATCTATCCACATGGTAAGTGCAGAGCATGCTGAAATATCAGAGCAGGTTGACAGGTGTAGCTTCAAGAGAAACCTGAAAGCTCTAAATCTAATGCAGGGCTTGGCTGGCAGTGGCTCTTCTTGCAGGACAGGCCAAAATTGTAGAAGAAAACCGTTTTGTTGATCCTCATATTTCAGAGGACTATCGCCAAGTACATCTCATCAGGGGGCATATTGTTTGAGACTGGCAGTATCCTGTCACACTGTTCGAGAGATAATCACAAGAGGCACTCGTGGAGAACTGGAGGTTCAGACACTAACATGAGGAGATGTTTAAGCTACAGGGAGGATAGGCTGTAAAGAGTGTGGTGGTTACCACCCTGTTTTCTATGGTAAGGAACAACACCCCTGTACTCTGGGTTACTTTAAAGCAGTGGTTCACAACCTTTCTGATGCTGTGGCCCTTTCATATAGTTCCTCATGCTGTGGTGACCCCAAGCCCTAAAGTTATATTAATTGATACTTTATAATTGTGATTTTTCTACTGTTGCAACTCATAATGCAAATATCTGTATTTTCCAGTGAAAGGGTCTTTCAACCAAAGGTGTTGGGATCCAGAGCTGGGAAAGCACTGAGCTAACAGCACTTGCTGTGCAATCCTCAGCACCAGAGTTTGGCTCCAGCATCCACACAACAGGTTGAGAAGTGCTGCTTTAGAGACCAAGTCTTCTCCACTCATTGTCGGTGAGTGGCTTGCCTCCTTCCATAGCTGCCACATGCCATGTAGGATTGGCTGTTGTGTGTGGCAAAAAGCTCTGAGCCCAGGTCCAGTAGGTCATTTGGTTCTGAAGCCTCTTCCCTACTGAGGATGGTTTAGCACTAAGCAGATATTTAAAATACTGAGGTGGGTGGCAGAGTACATGGCTTCCTGGGCTCTCCCCTTCCCTGCTGTGGGAGAGCTATGCTTGCTCTTCCTACTTTTCAAAGCACTTGAGGGACATATCTTGAGTTGGGCCTTTGTAGTTCTTAGGTATACAAACTCTAGAGTTTGTAGAGCCACACATGATTACGGTCATCATAATCATCATTATCTCTCATTTCTGAAATCTTGCTTCTTTTTTTTTCCATTTCCTTACTCTAACTTCATTTTTATTCTTATTAATTTTGCTTTTAATCTTTTAACTTCATAGTTGTTACTATAATGCCTCTCTCATTTTCTTTTTTTTCCCTCTCTTTTTCTATTTTTGAAAAATCATTTCTAGAATTGGTATTTCTACACCTGGTTTATTCCCATTTTATTTGCTTCCATCTAGGCATTATTGGAAACCAAACCTCAAAAGAATGCTGCCTACAAAGATGACCCCAAATTAAAACCATAAGTCCATCCCCAAAGATGCATGAATTGAAGGGTAGAAAGAGAAGGGCTATGACCAGGCAAGGCAACAACGTAACCTCTCCACATTTTATTATAGTTGCTTTGTTTTGGCAACAGAATTCCCTATAGCCTATCATGGCCTAAAACACCCTTTGTAACTGAGTTATGACCCTTAACTCCTGATATGCCTGTTTCCTCCTCCCAAGTTCTCTGACTACAGGCCTATGCCACCACAATTTATGTAGTCCTGGGAACAAAACCAGGGATTTATGCATGGCACTCTAGACACTCAACTGTATTACTAGCCCCCATCAAAAGTTATTAACTTCCAAATAACCTAATCCAAAGACAGTGGATATCCTACATGCCAAACATGTAAGTCTTGTTTTAAAAATGATCAATGAGACCACAAAGAGGATTAAAGGAAACAGACAACAAATAAAAAAGAAATCCACTCAAGATTTGCACATGAAATTCAGCCACTTGGATGAGACCCCAAGTCAAAAGTTAGAAATTAAACAGGTATTGTAGGAATGAAAAAACTCTAGGAATTAAACACTACCACCACCACCAACACCAGCAACAAACCAAACCAAACCAAACCAAACCAAACCAAACCAAACCAAAAATAAACAAAACAAAACAAAACAACAACAACAACAACAAAACCCCCACCCAATGGAAAGCATCATTAAAAGAGCAGACCCGGTGGAATAAAGAACACGGATTGAACAAAGTAGAACACCAAGTAGGCATGACCAGAAAAATAACATCTCCAGGTCATATTGGAGTTAAAATATTTACAGGACAAAGTGAAAAAAGACTCTGCAGAGTCGTGGCAGGAAGGGCTAAGATCCTTTCAAAGTTAAGCCACTCAGAGCAGAAGACTTTGCTGAACAAATTCTAAGGACCTGGAGAGTAGGGACTAACACATATCAATCCATGAAACAAAATAGCTGCCGAACAAGATTTCAGCATCCAGCAAAGCTGCCTTTTAAAATAGAATGAGGAAAAGGACTTCCCATGCCATGCATAAACTATAGCAATTCATGTCCACTAAGCCAGACACAAAGCAGCTACATAAAGCATCACTGCACATAGAACAGGAATGAAGATGTATATAATCAATGCAGAAGTGAAGACTGGGAAGGAAGTTTAACCTTGTCAAAACAGCAAATAATGAGTCAGAGAAAAATTGACATATACCATGTCACTCTAAATATAAGGTGTCTTAATACTCCAATTAGAACAAGTATACTGGTTAAAAGGAATAAGAAACAAGATTCACCTATTTACTATCCACATAAAACTCAAGTCAGTATGTAAAGACATAAACAGATGAGAGTGGAAAGATGCAAAAATAATCTCAATTAAATGACATCTGAAGACAAGTATGCACAGATTCGCTCCTACCTGACAAAGCAGATCTGAAGCCAAATTTATTTGGAAAAGATAAAGTTCTTACATATTAATAAAAAGAAGACTACATCAAGAAAATAAAATGTTTGTAACCTCTTGGTGGCACATCTCTGAAATCTCCACTTGAGGGAATTAAGATCAGGAGTTCAAGGTCAACTTCAGCTGTACAACAACTGAGAGAAAAACCTGAGAAACACAAGACCTTGTCTCTAGAAAACCAAAAGGAGCAACGATGATAGCTGATGTTCCTGCAGGTCTTATGGAGTGGTCAAGAAATTATGTTGAGTAAATCATGTGACTTGGTACCTTAAATATCTGCATTCAAATACAAATTTTCATCTCAATCATATTTCCAGTGAATAGATACTTCTCGGCTACAATTTTTGATTACATAAGCTCCTTTCATATTTTCTAAAAATGAATCAAAGATCTAAAAGTAAGCCTGGAAAGTCTGAAACCACTGGAGAAGAGCAGAGTGAAATGCTTCAGGATATGGACATAGTAAACTATTTTCTGGAAAAAAATACTCCAACAGCTCAAGAAATAAAACAGGATTGATAAATGAGATTGCATCAAATTAAAAAGCTTTGGCACTGCAGAAAAATGCATTTTCCTTGGTGAAAAGAATGGGAGATTAATGAGAAAAGTGAGAGACTGATACAGAGCATACCAAGAACTCAAAAATGTTAAACACCAGAAGAACAACCAAGCCAGTAAACGGGCAGTGAACTGAACAGATAATTCTCAACATAAGAAGTACAAGTAGCTAATACATACACGAAGAAGAAATATTCAGTATCATTGGCCATCAGGGAAACACGAGTCAAAATTACACTGAGATTCCATCTCATCTCAGCTAAAAGGATTCATTAAAAATAAGTAACAAGACACCTTCATGGGAAAACACAAATTGTAAGTGCTGGCAAGAATAGAGGGAAAATTGAACCTTATACAATATGGCCAAGGATATATGTCAGCCCAGCTACTCTGGAAATATAGAAAGAGGCTGCTTAAAAAACTAAAAATAGAGCTACCGTAGAATCCAACTATACCACACCTGGGTGTATACTCAAAGGAATTTAAGCCAACATCCCATAGAGATACTTGCATATCCTTGTTTACAACAGCACTATGCATAATTCTGAAGCTATGTGATCAGCCCAGGTGTCCCACAACAACAGATAATACACAACAGAATACAATAATTAGCCCCAAATAATATACTATATCATCACAATAAAGCCACAAATCACTTAACAGTTCATCATTTCAGCAGAAGAGAGCTGGATTCAAAAATACATTTCTAGGTTCTACATATGAAAATGTATGCATATATATGCAAATATATACATATATGAAACACACATATGAAAGTCGAATGGGATGTGTTTGATTTTGGAAGAGGAAAGAGACTAGAGAGAGAAGGAGGCAGAGAGGCTAAATGAATTAGGGGTGTGAATATGGATGCTCAAGGTCTGCTATGTGCTTATGTGAAAATTGCCACATGAAACCTTCTACTTCATATTGTAACTCATATTGCAAGTACCAATACAGTTTGTTGCCATTGTCACTGGTACCATAGGCATACTGTAGTTTCACTCATGGTGAACTTGTCCTCCAAGGAACTGTATACTTCTGGGAAATTCTCATGGTAATTTTAAACCACCAAGGGACCTAAATAGTGAGATTTCAACAGCTTGGCTGGGTCCATAAGCTAGAGGCATACAGAAAACATTTTCTTGCAATATGTAAATCAGTGCATTCTTTGAATTCCTGTCCTCCTTTAACACGAGGCACAGAAAATCAACTGCAATCAAATATTACTTCTAGTTAGTGACATGGTTCTTAGCGCCTGTCTACCTGTGATTTTGGCTATACTTCAGAAAAAGAGTTTGTTTCAGCTCCCTTTGAAACAATGAATAATTCACTCTTAATGAGAGCTTTCACATGGATGGGTACAGATGGCTCAGAAGCATCCCCGGTCCACTTCTGGGCAGCAGCCACTCAGAAAACCTACAGCTTACTGGGTCCAGGCACAGTAGCTAAGAAGGGATGGGGACCATCTGTGATCATTCCCCATGTGGAACACTGCCCAGCGTCTCAAGTCTTTAACAAAAACCTCAAAACCACAAACCTTCCTAAGCTCAGTGTGGTATGAAAATAGTTATAAAACTCGCAGGACCTCTGAGATGGAAACCCACCCCTCGATTCTCGCTACCATGGTTGAAAACGTCACAAAGTTCATTCTAGAAGGGCAGCTTCAGCCCCACCAAACACTGGCACAGTTTTTTAAAAGAAACCCTGTTGTGAAAATGCAATCTATTTCATCTCTGTTTGTTTCGTTTGTTTGTTTTACCTGGTGTGGAGAGGAAAACCTCTTCTCATAGGTCAATCTACTCCCTTCTAGGGAAAACCGGAAGCCTTTCTTTCTTATGCTGTCTTCAGAGGCAGATTTCCGCACCGCGTCTTCCTTCTCTTCCTCCCCAGCCTGCTCTTTCTGTTTCTTTTTCTTTCTTCTGTTTTTCAGCTCCTTTTCACTCTTGGAACTTAACTTTGACGCTACGGAAGAACTCTCCGAGAAAACACCTATCCCACCTGCTCCGCTGAAGTCTCTGGATTCTGCAGATGCTGCTGCAGCTGCTGCCTAGAAGGCACAATGTAAGCATAGATTGTATACAGTTTCAATGCCACACATTGACTGCTTCGTTTGTCTAGAATACAATGAATGACCCTGAAATACAATTTCGAATTCTATCCCGTACTTTGGAAAACAGGACCTTCTCATTAATCGAAGAATAAAAATCAACATGGAAGTAGACATATATGAATGAGACGAGTCTAATTCTGACCTGATGTAGAGCTATAATTATCTGCTAACATGAACTTAACAAACATAACATTTCCCATGTGATCAAAACAAGATTTAAAGAGGAATTTAAGAATTAAAGTTTGCTAGTTAACCTCAAAGGCATTTGCTCTTCGCCATATTCGACAATGACTACCAAAGAGAGTTAAACTCAGTCAAGTATTTATCAATTAAACTTCTTAATCTTTTTCTTAATAATTATTTAATTAAAATGTGCAAGATATCACAGACTATATATTAGGATATCCTAGGATGCCAGTATGAATCTGTAAATGGTAAGCATATGGCCTTAAAAGAAATACAGTGTTCAATATTGTTGTAATTACCCCCGTCTACTTTATTTTGACCTTTATTATAGATCCAATAATAGTGATGTGCATTCAACAGACAATAAGAGGCAAAAATCAGGTCATTGAATTAGCAAATGTCATTAACTCAAATGTATATATATAGAAAAATAATTGCCTTGAAGACTCATTGAGTCTACATTAAGAGTTTCCAGTGTAAGAAGCTGGGGATGTTAGTGTTGTCATGATTTCGTGTTAGATAGGGTCCTGTGTTTCCTGAATCTGTGAAATCATTGCAGTATGACTTGCATTTTCTGACGTTCTTCATCTCTAGTGATGTTTTATTGAAGAAGCCACTCTAACTGAATTCCTGTTTGCTGGAGTATTAAGGAATTGCTTCCATTGACAGCATATTGCTCTGCCTACTTTATAAGCTTCAGTGAATGAGGATAGTCAATTTCTCAAGATGTCACAAAGAGGAGAATGTCAAGAAAGCAATTGTAAATGATTGTGTTTTGATGCCCTTGGTGTATATCAAAACCATCAAATCAATGAACCTTTTGCTTGCAACCAAACAGATCACTGACACCACACACACCTTTGTCTCTCCAATGTCAACAGCAGCCTTCAGGTAAGAGAATGGAAATAAACACAATAGCCCCCACGCCTGCCAGCTTTACCTGAGCTTCTTCCTGTTGCTTCTTAAGTTGCTCCAGCATCTGCTGAAATTCCGCCTCCTTCTGTTCAGCCTCCTCCAGCGTGGCCTGGTTCTGTTCCTCATAGGCCATGGCCACCACAGCCAGGATCAGATTTATTAGGTAGAATGAGCCCAAGAAAATCACAAGCACAAAAAATATCATATATGTTTTCCCAGCAGCACGCAAGGTCTGTAAAAAAAAAAAAAGCGAACGAAATATGTTTATAAATTTCATATCTGTTGTTTCAAGCCCCTTCTCTAAGGTAATAAAATATCCCTCCGTAGTTCCCTTGGTCACAGAGTCTCATGCTTCCTAGAAGAATCATTATGTCAGTTCTTACCAGCTGATAAAGGTTTTCCCAGAAGTCTTGAGTCATAAGACGAAATAAGGACAAGAAGGCCCAGCTGAAGGTGTCAAAACTCGTATAGCCATAGTTGGGGTTTCTCCCAGCCTTCACACAGATGTATCCTTCTGGACACTGGCTGTGATTACATTAGAGAGAGAGAGGAACTAAGTATCCGAATCCATTGTTTTTGTTTTTGTTTTTGTTTTTGTTTTTTTCCCATTTTACTTGATGTGAATTATTTTGTACAGGCTCCTATAGCTTCTGACTTATTTAGCATGTATCCTGCACTAGGTGGCTTTTCCTGTGCAGTAACAGAATTTTCCAAGTCTTGTAGGTTCCTCTAATTTCTAATTGTAATATTAAATTTACCACATATCTATATAAGATAGTCATATCTTTTAAAAAGATTTATTTATTTATTATATGTAAGTACACTGTAGCTGTTTTCAAACACACCAGAAGAGCGCATCTGATCTCATTACAGATGGTTGTGAGTCACCATGTGGCTACTGGAATTTGAACTCAGGACCTTCAGGAGAGCAGTCAGTGTTCTTAACTGCTGAGTTATCTCTCCAACCCTCAATATAGTCATATTTTGAACAATTTCTTTTGGGACAATGGGCATGATCAGATAAATAAATGCATAGAAATATAATTGATTTTCACTGAAGATGTCCTGAGATATGAGTGGTGTGTGTGTGTGTGTGTGTGTGTGTGTGTGTGTGTGCGCGCGCGTGTGTGTGCAAACTAGGGTAAAGAGAAGAAGATATGATAGAGTAAACATCACGAAAGGAGAGAGTGACACCAAACAGTGTGGATCCCATAGCATCACCTTACTTGCTGAGTAAGCAGAGCTACCATCAGTATTGTGACTGGGCTAAGTGAACAGGGGCTAATTTCTTGACCTTGCTAGCCATCAGGAACCTCACCAGTCAGAATAGACTAATAAAAGGACCGGTCTCAAAACAAAAACAGAACAAAACAACAACAAGAAAAAACTACCCACATGCAAACACTCTATGTGATACTGTATAGAAAGCATTTAGTACTGTGCCAGTATTTGGGGGACTAAAATGCTTGCCTTACCTATCACATGAGTAACGTTTCTTAGTTACAAACATCGCCACAATGTTAAGCATAACTAGAAATTCTCTATTGTAGCCATACATTCACTAATATATTTAATCAATGGAATTATTACAGTGACAGTTTGTACATGGGAAAAACATAGGGCAAGCCGAATGACAAAGTATGGTAGAGTCAGAATTTGAATGTATGGGGAAACTCCAGTCTATTTTATGTACTTTGCTTTGCTGAAATATGGTAGGCAGATTGTCACCTTGTGTTTCAAGGTGACATGATCTTCATGGATTTTTTTTAAGCCATGGAGATAGGATTAGCTTAAATAAATATTCACACTTTCTGGTCTGTGATTATGAATTCTAATGCATCGGCTCTGAGTGTCTATTTTCCAGTGTGCTAATTTAGAAGATTAGATGTGACCTAGTATGCAACAATAATCGCTGCTTCTCTGTGTGTGAAGGAGGTGAGAATCCACACGTGTCCTGGCTATTCTGTGAGTCAGCATGAAGGACAATTTATAGAGGAGTTTGAATGAGGACTGAGTAGGGACCAGGTGTGTGGGATGTGGCAGATTCCTGAGGTCAACTGCGTGCCAAACAGAAACACAACTTACCCAGCATCGGAGCTGTTCCCACAGAGCAGAGCGTCGTTCTGTCCTTCCAAAAAATAAAAGTGACCTATGTATCGAGCAAAAAATACTCATTAAAAGGTTTTAAATTTGATCATTGGGTTCAGGTAAGGATGCTAATAAATGTGTTCAGCTGTGATAAAAGTAGATAAAATGACTGAAAGTCATGGCTAAATGGACATCTCCCCCAACTCCTTAGGAACTATCAAACAACTATAGATGGTACTTTACTTAAATAATGTTTAGAAAAATTACTTTAGAAAGAAACTTTTCCAGAAGCAATAATAACAACAATAATAATATTAATAATAAAATAGCATTTTCAGAGCAGCATTTATTACAAACACAAACTCAAACCCTTAGGGAAGGCTTCAAGAAAATGCCATGGCATTGAGTCAGCCTGCTTGGCCCAGCATGAGAATAAGGAAAGGCTTCTCAGTGGCGCATGCGTACTTTTCATCTAGACTCAATATAGATGTAGAGTATTTTTCTGCAAAAATTTATTTAATTTCATGTGAGAAGTGGGCTTTAGTGTTTGTTTCCCTCCTTATAATATGTTTGTTTGTTTGCTTGCTTGCTTGCTTAACTTCTGTCTTTGAAATGAACAAAATAAATTTTTAGCTTGGAAAACTGTAAGCTGCCTAAATATATGCAACTTGTTATTCTTAAGGTATGAAATATATTTTAGGACATTGCAAAAATGCTCTCAGGAACTAAATGCACATAAACACACACACATAAATACACACCCATACATGCACAGTCACACCCATACACTCACACACATACCCCTTAAAATTCACTCTGTTGATACTTAAGAATACATAAGCCCTGTATTCCAGGATTGGATGAATAGATTATGTAGGGAAATCTAGGTCATAATTTTACAAACTATTTTTAGTCTTTTACATTAAACTGTAAAAGTAGAGATTGTTATGAGTTTAAAGGCACGTCTACTAACACACTACCAAAACCACATGTGGCTGTTGTACAGGCCAAATGTTTAGATGTTCATTTTACCCCTCTTAATAAGGAGCATTTTAGAAACACAAAAACAGAAAAAAAATGTGCAAACGATACTGATGATTTGGTTGCCTGAAAAATTAGAGGTGTGAGGTCCCCAAACAAGCACTAAGATGAAAAAATAAGCTGGAAAATAAACCTGCCAAGATAAAAGGCAATCGCTAGTAAATAGTCCATATGGCTTCCTTCAAAATATTACTACCTGGTAAAGCCAGGAGTAAGAATATCAACAGATAAGTCATGTGGTAGGAAATGTATGATGCCTGAAAACATATTTTAAACTTCTCCAAATTACCAATTGAGGAATACAGAAAAGAACAGTAATTTTTGTTTTCCTTTACCAAAAGATTTTGAAATGTGATAAATATCTATATTCATCATATTTCAGTGAGTTGAGCGTGGCTGTGGGGGAATCTATGAAGGGGTGTGTGTCCTCTTAGGAGAGCAATTGGACGCTATGTCTCTGCAGTCTTAGCCACAATCAACCCCTCCCACTGAAGCCCTATAAATAGAAACCCATCTGTAGCCGTACAGAAGCAGAGAAAAGATTTATGAGCAAAAAGCTCTTCATCGTCAATTATATTATTAGTAAGTAGAAAACCTCAAAATTATTGGGGCTTTTAGATTTTTCTCATTTTTTTCTAATGAATCTTTACAAGTAAAATCCTCATAAGAATGTAAACATTGTAAATTTAGTATTATGTGAGCTATGATAAAAATCTCATATTCTTCTGAAAAAAATGTGCAGAACATGAAAGGTGTCTCAGAGTAAACAACCCCATTGAGTACAGGTGATCAAGAGATAGCAGTATTTGACTAATCTAGCAGTACATGGAGAAGTAGTGTTGGTGACAGTGGTGCTAGCTTCAATAGGCTGAAATGTAATGTAACATTAACATATTCTCATATCCATGTCTCAAGTAAAATCAAATGGTTATGATAACTCTATTACCAAGCCTCATGTGAAGGAATAAACATTTACCTTTCCAATAAGCACATGGATAAACCATATTTGCTTAGCTTTCTGATCAGTATTCAAGTTTATATTCACCTTGGAAAATGTTTTCTCTATTCAGATAGATCATATGGACTGAGTCAACCAATGAGGGTCAAATCATTTCGTCATATGTATCTCAGGCTAGCCTTGGATACATTAGTACCCGAGGATTACCTTGAACTTCTGGCCTTTTTAATATTTATTTATTTGTTTAATTAATTAATTTATTTATTATGTATATGGCATTCTGCTTGCATGTATGCTTGCAGGCCAGAAGAGAACATCAGATCTAATTATAGATGGCTATTAACCACCATACAGTGCTGGGAATTGAACTCGGGACCTCTGGAAGAGCCAACAGTGCTCTTAATTTCTGAGTCATGTCTCCAGTCCTACATCTAACTTTTAAATTGCTGGCATTATTGGTGCAATGCCATTACACTTGTAACATTACTGTGTGTCTGTCTATGCCGTGCTAGGGATTGAACTCCATGCTTCAGCTATTTCTCCAGCCCGTCTCCCCATTCTCCTAACAATTCATTGAAGCATAGCACACTGAATGAGTTTAACCACTGTCTTATTAAGATGTTTGAAAACTTCTGGCCAAGGCCTCCACAATGCACACTTTTGATATAGAGGATGATGTGGGAGCACTTTCAACTCTGGTTTAGAAATAGATCACGCCCTTTGAAATGGCTACTTTCATCCTGTCACTTGTTAGATAAGAAAAAAGGAATGAAAAACTGTGGTATTCTTAGTACATGTATGAAGTTATAGCAAATTAGCCTAAGAGATTTTGTTCTACCACATTCCATTTTTTTTAATATTTTAAGAACCAAATAACTTAATGGCTACTAGAGTATATCTTACTTTTATCTTCAATATATTCATCCCAGTTAAACATGTTCATTGTCCTATTGAAGGCAGTACCATTCCAATCCAATGAGTTATTAAAGAAGGAAGTGATATTCATTTCAAAGGTAGAATTGTCTGGGGGCCACTGCAAGCATTTATTCCTCAGGTTGCCCATGAAGAGCTGCAGCCCAATTAGTGCGAACACACTGAGACAGAACACAGTGAGGATCATGACGTCAGAGAGCTTCTTCACTGACTGGATCAGGGCCCCCACGATGGTCTTCAGGCCTACAAAGAAAACCAGAGAGAGGAAGTCTTCACTCACAACTCAGCAGAGGGCTTAGCAACAAAAATAACATGAGCTTGTCCTGAAAAATATAAATGTCATGCAGAATGCCAACAATGTTAGTTTAATGTTTGGGAGATGAATAAAAATTTCACGAAAAGCCTGCTAGCTGGTTGAGATGAATGGAAACGGAACTTAGAAAACCAAATGGAAATGAACCGAATGTGTTTTCACACACACACACTACACCTTAAAGCAAAAGAAATGATTGTGTTACTCATGCTTGAAGATCAACCTGATGTAAACAGTTTGCTTTTATTTGCAGATGTCTTACTCTCTAACCCCCGTAATGGTTTGGTTTTATTTTTGAAAACTCTGTATCTGTAGAGGAGGATGGAGAAATCTTGCGACCACTGAATTCCAAGGGGTATAGCTTTGTCTGTGCTTTGAAAACTTGAGAATGGGCTGACATAAGAAAGACATCTGCAAGCTGAGCCTCATGCAGCTCATGCTCCACCTTGCTTTTCCACTTATCTCCTCTTAAAGAGATAGCCAGTTTTCGAACTAATTGATCAAATTTGCATTGGCCCGAGTGTCTCACATCTCAGCTTCTATGCGGGGAAAGCTTGATGCTGGAAGATGCAAACCAGGTAGCCTGTTACTGGAAGTGCCTCATGCAAAACTTGTTAAACTCAAAGGCTGATTTAGAACAGATTGAGAGAAAGCAACCAGTCAAAAGCAAAGAAGCAAACCTGTCCAACCTGGAACGGGTCAGTTCCTGCTTTTGATCATTGTCTTGCAGTATGCAACAAGCAATCAGGCTTTTGCCAAAAAAAAAAGCTGTGAGCAGTGATCAGAGCAGCTAAAGTCAGCCTCGGTGTTTAACCTAGCTCTCACCTGGAATGACTGATATTGTTTTCAATGCTCGGAGAACTCTGAACGTTCTCAGCGCTGAGACATTGCCCAGGTCCACAAACTCTGTCACATATCTGTAATAGGGAGTCCACATACAAACACAATGACAGAACACAAGAAACAGTTGGAGATATAAGGAGCCTACCACCTTATACCGGCTTCTTCTTACCTGGAATTACAGAAATAGTTTTCAAAGCTCTCAAGACTCTGAAAGTTCGAAGAGCTGAAACATTGCCTAGGTTTACAAATTCTGTTACATACCTGTAGGATTAAATCAGAGTTATTCAGAATTTGGGGAAATCTACATCTATGTTGGTCTTGAATCAAGACCATTTCAACTTCAGTGAGTGTTGTCATCAGATTTCCCAGTTAAGAGGAGAATGGCATTGACACCAACTGAGCTGTTATTGGGAGTTGTTATTACCTTACAGCTAATCGAAACCAAAGCCATATAATTTATTAGGATCATTCCTAATTTCTCCAGACTGAATAATTTGATTGGAAAAGGTATTTTAAGTCCACATGATAACTAATTAAAATGCTTTATGAGTCAAAGGAAGCCAACACTGAGAACTACAGTAGAGATTCCATTGTATTACCTCTGCCAGGCTAGAAAGTATCATAAAAATACTTACGCAAAGGTAATGACTGTGAAATCCAGCCAATTCCAGGGATCCCGTAGAAATGTGAAATCTTCTAGACAAAAGCCCCTTGCAAGTATTTTAATAAGTGATTCAAAAGTATAAATTCCTGTAAAAGTATACCTGAGGAAAATAGCCGAGTTAACAATAAAGATTTGTACGTGGCTTGCATATGTATATTTAATTTTTAAAAGAACGTTTTGGTAATAGACTTAACACCAAGGCCTCCCACATATTAAGCAAGTTCTCTACCATTGATATATACACACATGCCCCAAGTGTTCAAATCCTAAAGATGACTTAGATGACACACATGAATAGAGACTCCAGGCTGATTTCTGATAGAGAACTCAGACAGCACTTAAGGTGAAATTGCCATTAAATTCCAAATGATATTCTCATTGGCTGTAAATAAAGCGATACTTTACTTTCCATATTACTCAACATAAAGTATGTGAAAACACTATTCCACCTGATGATAGTATCTGAACTTTATGAGCTGACTTTCAGTATGACATAAGCAAATAAATGTTAATCCCTAAATGAGCAATGTATCAGATATCAGTAATCACTAGAACTCTCCAGTGTAAGATTCAAAAGGAAGATGAAACTCCCCATACATCAACAGGTAAATCAATGCAGCTATCTGAGCTACTGAAATCATTGTCCTAGAGAAGTAGTTCTCAACTTGTTGATTGTGACCTCTTTGGGGGGCAGGGGGTTGTCAGGTGACTATTTCACAGGGGTCTTGCAGATCAGATATTTCCATCACAATTGATAACAGTAGCAAAATTAGAGTTATAAAGTAGCAACAAAATAATTTTATGGTCGGGGTCACCCCAACCAGAATAACTGTTTTAGGGGATTTCAGTATCGGGAAGCTTGAAAAGCACTGTCCTAGAGGAAGTCAGTGGTGGGCATGGATTTGAACCAACTGTTTTAGCATGGCTAGAAAAACATACTAAGGAACCTGAACGTGTCAGGAAATGCTAAATGAATAATTTTCAACATGAATTTTCTACTTACTCCACATTCTTTGTCCAGTCTGGAGGGTTGCTCATGGTCATAAATACACAGTTGGTAAGAATTGTGCACATGATCAGCACATTGAATAAAGTAGAAAGGTATCGTCAAGGAAAACAGTGTTCGTGGGAAATCCCATCCTTTCATGCACATGCGTGGCTCCACCCTCACCAGCTCTAAGACTCACATGCTCATTTTATGCTACATGGTATTTTATCTGCACCTTTCTTTTGCTTCTGTCCCTTCATCACCCCATGTTTTTTTAAACCCATCAATTGACTATAGATGAGTAAGAAACATAACAATTGAGAGAAAACTGTAAAGAGATGAGTTGATGTGGATAATTTATAAATGTAAATTGTCTTCACCATAGACTCAACCAAATAGAATTGCAAGTTCAGTTTACAAATAAACTGGGGTGGAAAAGTTCAATAAAACAATTTAAGGAATTGATGAAATGCATTATAACTCTATTCTAGGGGTCACCTGGGAAGAATGTACACACAGTCCCTTTCTTAATGGAAGGCACAATCTACGAGAGTTGTCCAAAAGATCCTGAAATGTAAGAAAAGATGGCTGCTGAGAATGGTGACATCTCTTGGGTTTGTAACTAGGTCAAATGGCTTACTAAGTTCTGATCAAATTGGCTTTAAGAGAAAAAAAATCTTAGAATTTCTGTGAAAAACAAACCTGCAAAAACTATATTAAATAGCCTATTACTATATCTGATGCAGATACCCAGCAAAAATTTCTGTTTATTTCCCAAAAAGAAGAGAAAATATTTATTATAATAATTATCCGATTTATTTTTCTGATTGCCCTGTATGTATAGCCAGTACTCGTCTTGTATTCCTCTGTTATACAGGAAACAAACAGGGAAAAAAAATGGTTTCTTAAGAAAAGGGCCAATAGTCAAATAATTAAAATGATTGATGTTCACATTTAACCTAAATTACACTTATAAATTATTTAAAAACAGCATTTCCTCTGTACTTACATACTATCACAATCACCTCAGAGATGGAACAATGGTATTCATGTTCCTTCTTGCTTCTTTTTTTTTTTCATAAACCATTTCATTTCTTTTATGAAACCAAGAGGCCCTTTTCAAGGCCATGTTGTGGATAATGTTACATTAATCAAGAAAGACAGCTTTTGCCTGTAAAGGCATTAGTCAATGCAACAGCTGACATTTTTGGTTTTTAGTAATAGTGCTCTTAGGCCCATACTTAATTCCCAGCTTGTTCAAATACATCTACTGACAGTAGTTCTACGTGAGTGGCAGGGATCAGCCATGCGAGGGCAGCACGATCCAGAAAACATGGACTATAAGGAGGAACCACCTATTTTCCCTTTATTGTTGAAAATAATGAAAAAGACAAAATGTCAGATAATTTACCATTCACATAAGGATGCCACTCTGTGCTTCGGCCCTCCAAAGATGCATAACTTCTTAGCAGATGGGCAACATTAGAATGCATGATCCCTAACCACAGTGGTCCTACACAGCCCTGTGTGGTCCTGCTTGGATGCAGATCTGACCCCAACCCCCAATATAATTCAAAGCATTCTCCACTGTCCTTCAATTTCCACTCCTCTTCTTCCCTCCCTTTCCTTTGCAAGCTGATGACCACATTTCTTACTTCACAAGAAATAATGATAAACCCAGGCTCTGCTCCTCACCCAAGATTGGCAATGCTTTCTCTGTTGGGATCTGCCCTCTTTTTTCTATTAACAGTGGGAAAATTCCCATCTCTACATGTGTATTCTGGAGAGCTATCTTTCCAGAATGCTTTAGGAATAGCTTAGCTCTCCATTCTGTTACCTTTTGTGACTCTTAGACTCTCTTCATCAATCATCAAAACAAATTTGCTGATGTTACTCCTACCTTGAGGGAGACTGAGAGTCCCTGCAGCCCACAATGCTCAGCAGCAAACTCTGACTTCCCTTCTTTCCTCTACTTCATAGTCAGAGTTCCTGAGGGGGATGCTTATTTTCTTGTTCTTATGAAAATAAGCATCTTTATTCCTCCAGCTATTCTACCTACAGATGAAAAATCTCCATGTCACTTCATTAAAAACCAAAGGATAATCCACAGTTATAATATAGTTATCATTTGACTTGCTTTCCATCTGAGCCCAACAAAGATGTTCTGCTTACATTAAGTTCTTTTGTCTTTCTTTTTAGGAGGCCCCAGTCTCCTGCTTATTCATGCCTCAGGAGAAACAGTGTTTTGTGCCATGTGAAATCTTTCATTTTCCTTTTTGAGAAGAAATAATATCCCTCTGCTGCAAGAGAAACCACTCCCTTACAATCTTTGTATTCTGATGAGTCAACCAGGAGCTTGGGAGATACCTTAGATTTCTCTTTCTTCCTAAACTTCCATATCCAACTTCCACAGAACACTTCCAATTTTGTTGTCTATGTCTGGATTCAGCCATTACTCTCCGTTTCCACATTACTGAGTTGTTAAAGTGTTCATCAAGACCATGTAATAAGACTTATACATTATTGTGATTCCATCTAAAGTGGTCTTTATGAGTTAGTGCATTTGACTAACTGAACCAAAATGGACTTTGTAAATGTAGCTGGGATCATTTTGGCAGTTACCCACTACCCTATATATCCAATTACTATATGACATCTTAACATGGGGTCAGGATTCTAAGACGTCTTCTGTTTCTTTGTTCATTACTGTATTATCTACATCCTAGTAATTTTTAATTGTTAAAGTCATTATGGCAGCTTACATATGTACTGTTTGATATTCACAATAGTGCTTGATCTGACCAGGTCAGTTACCTTACAATACTCCCCTAATGTCAAAGTCTACATATACTATGCATATAAGTTTCTGTACTGTTAAGGGGCCAAACATACACAATAAACACAAAATGAAAAATAAAAAAACTCATAAAATTATGTCACATGATGACCTGAGCCTTGGTCTATTTTTTGTTTGTTTGTTTGTTTGTTTGTTTGTTTGTTTGAGACAGGGTTTCTCTGTGTAGCCCTGGCTGTCCTGGAACTCACTCTAGAGCAGGCTGGCCTCGAACTCAGAAATCCGCCTGCCTCTGCTTTCCAAGTGCTGGGATTAAAGACGTGCGCCACCACACCCGACTATAATTCTTATAAAATGCTATTTACAACAGGAAAGTTTAATTATATATAACAAAGTAAAATATATGTCAAGTTAAACAATAGAAATAATTACTAATTTTTCAGAAATTACCAATAGTAGGACATGCTCAAAACAGTTGTTTATGTTGTATAATTATCAATTCAATAGAGAAATATATACTTTAATTAAGAATCATGATAGACACTCAACAAATACAAATATTTTCTTTCTAAAATAAGAGATATCTAGAATCAGGTTATTATATTTCTGGCAGAGTATGTATTTGTGCATACAAAATCTCAAATTTTGCTAACTTTATTATTCACTGTCAACTTATTTCATTGATCATATATTTTTCAAATGTCTAAATTTTAATGAGTAACTGAAGTAGTGGGGAATTCAGGAAATTTTAACCCACAGAAAAACATGATACAGATGTAAGCATTACAGTGGCAAGGCCACATATTGAAAAATAGAAAACTGCACATCAAGACACATTCTAAAGAGGCAAAGGTAAGAGCAAATTGTATACATCCTTTACTATTTCCTAAAAATGAAGACCAAGGGATAAACTAGATTATATTTTTAAAAGTCCAACTTATCTTGAAACAGTACTTCCATTACAGCTTACCTATATAAAATAAAATAAAAGCAGACTAAACTATATAATATCAAAAAACAATCTTTTTGATTTATTGCTTTACTTGTATCAAGTATTAATAAAAGGAGTTTTATCTATTGACAGATTAACTCATCAGTTTGGCAAACTGAAAATACTTTCTATGTGTGTATGGTGAGGAGAAGCTTTTTAAAAGGTTATATTGAAAATGGTTGTGTACGTTTTGCCAAGGACCATTGCCAGCCCACCTCTATGCCAGGAGAACATCTCCAGCTTTAATTACCCAAAGTTAGATCTGTTCTTTCCCAGCCATTCAGGGTTCATACGTTGTGGGATTTATTTTCACCTAGTAGCAAAATGTAGTAGCAAGATCAGTCTTATTATATTAACGTGACTAATTGTACCAACACCTTTTCATAAGATATAGTCATCATCTGCTAAGATAACTACCTGCTACTTCTGTTGTCCCTAATCATTTTCGTTTTTAGTTATAAAATGTGGGCTACTTTTGTTGTTGGTGCTCTCAAGGAAAATGCATCACTGCTCTGTTCTAAAATGTTGTAGTCTAATGTATATCCAGAGAAGTTAGAGGAATTGAAAGACACTCATAAATAATCCCTGTTTGTTATTTATTAATAATCAGTGTTTATTGTGGAGTCTCTGAGAGTTTTAGTGGGTTAACCTGATGTTGTGATTATCCATAGCATGCATACAATGACATCTCCCAAAGTTACTTCTCTAGCCCTACCTATTCTAGACTTCAGATTTGCAAAACCACCAAACTCCACAACTCCTCCCCTAATATTTAACAGGTGTCTCAAATACAGATGCTGAAAACCAAGCACTTGATTTATCTACAGGTTGTTGCACTCAGAGCTGTTCCAGGCTCAGCCCACAGTAACTCCACTTTTCTTTCTGGTCCAGACCAAGGACTTACTGTCATCTTTAACTTCTGTTACTACAATGTGGCCTACATTCTGTTGCTCTGGAAACTGTCAGCCCTCTGTAATGTACATCTAAATTTGACGGCACTCTGATTCTCTGGACCATAGTCAACTATTGTTCTGTGGCCATTCCCATGCATTTTAATGTACAGTAAAGACCCTGCTGTGGGAATCACAAACCAAGATTCAAGCCTAGAGTTTTCATAGAGTGGAGTGAAGCACAGAGCCATTGTGAAAACCATTGTCACATACATCTTGGTTAGTGGGATCTCTGCTTAGTTTTAATAGTATCAGCAAAAGATAGAAGAGCTTACCTGCATTTATTATAAGCCCTCTTCGTATCTCTACTCCAAGATAGTGCATTCTAAATATGACATTTTAATTCAGAAAATTAGAGTGTAAACTTGTCTAATTTACTTCCCTGGAAGAAATCTGTGGCTCTGCATTGCTTAAAAGACTCTGGGAGAGCCAAGAGTTCACCTTGAGGCTGGTTAGATGGATGGTTCAGTGGGTGAACATGTTGGCCACCAAACCTGATGAGCTGAGTTTGATCCTCAACACCCACATGGTGGAAGGAAAGAAGTGACTCACCCTTGTTAGCATCGTCCTTCCACACCCATGCCTTCATACATGTGGAAATCTCTCTCACACAAATGCAAACAGTTTTGTAAATTGAAATATATGAATTCATTTTAGTGCAGCTTAATAGATTCTCTTGCTCCTGCTTATTTTATAAGGCTGCTTGCTGGCCTATTTCTACCTGAGCTACTTACAATAAAAGACAAATTCAAGTGGTATGAGAACCTCCAGAGAGGTCCTAACAGGAGCCATGTCTCCAACCCCTAGCCTCTCTGACCAAACTTCTGAAACTGCCTGTGTCTTCTACCAGTGGGAATGTCATCACAGGCACTGACTCCTGAGGTTCATAACGTTCAAAGACTTTCATAAAGGGGGGAATAGCTTTTATGAAATACCCTATAGAAGATATGATCTCCTTATATTTTAAAACAAAGGCCTGCCTCATATTTTTATATAAGGTCTACCTACATCTACTATTAGTGGTGAGATTGTATGGTGAAAAACCTTAAATTTAGGTCCTGGTCTGACTATGGCATAAAATTTCAAGCCACAATTCTCTCTAACTTAGAATTTGTCTCATCAGGGCCTGGGAAAGTGCTTCCATGAGTTAAATGGTTATCATGAAAGATTGCCAACCTGAATTATATCCCTGGAACTCACAGAAAAGTGAAAGAAGAGAGCCGATGTCACAAAGCTGTCCTTGGACTTCTACATATGCACCCTGGCACCTCACACAGACCACCACCACCACCACCCACAAACACACATAAACACACACATAAACACACACACACACACACACACACACACACACACACACACACACCTGCTGACTTTCAGAACCTACATAGTAGAGAGAAATGACTCCTACAAGTTTGTCCTCTGACTTCTACATGTATACAAAAGCATGTACATGTACACACATGTACTCACACACACACACACACAAACACCAAAGGAATAAATAAATAAAGGTAGTAAAACATCTAAGAGTTTTTCTTAGGCTAAGCATGATGGTACACTTCTTTAAGCCCAGCACTCAGGAGACAGAGGCAAGTGAATCTCTGTAAGTTCAAGGCCAGCCTGTTATACATAATGACTTTCAGAATAACCAGGACTACATAGAGAGACTCAGTCCAAAAATAATCCAAAACAAACAAACAAACAAACAAAGAGTTTGTCCTAATAGGGCCTTAGCTGTATTTCAGTTTCTTCCGCTTTGACTTGGGTTCCTGAAATACACAACTCTTCATAGAAACTCAAGGTTTCTATGCATTCCTGTTTGTTCCTCTCCCCACCACAGCTCTGGTCTTTGCTTCTTTGGTTTTCCCAGGACTGACTCTCAGCAAGACTGCTGCTTCTGCCTAGAATAAAACCTCTTATTTCAGCTTCTGTGCTTAACTTCAAGGACTAAGTCAAGTCACTGTTAACTGTCAAGTTCTCCCCTGCCCTGCTTCCAGGAATCCTGTTCCTTCAGGAAGGAGAATAAAGATTGCAGTTGTGTATATATAGACAGGCAGACTGAAGCCTGTGAATAAAACCAGGGAATAAGGAATCAAAAGAGAGTGAGGGAGAAAGTCAGCTCAAGTGCCATTGGGGAAAGAACCCGGAAAACATTCGGAAAGTCCAGTGTATGTATGAATACACTGTATATGTTCATGAACCCAAAGTTTATAAGCACTAATGTTACAAAAGAAATTAGTACAATTCTGACCAGGACAACAACAACAATAAACCCCACAGTATAGATTCTTTGCCTCTGTGTATTTTAAGTGATGAATCACTGAGAAAAATCAATGCTCAGAAACTTCCAATATAGCACCATAAAGCTCAAAGGCATGAACAACTGTCCTGGCCATCTCACTAAAAATGAATGAAGTGCTGAAGGGAGTGAGTGATTGAGAAAGGATCAGGAGAGGAAAGAAAGAAGCAATGAGTCCGAGAGAGTAAAAGCCCTCAGGAGGAAAAGAGCTTTACTTACCTTCTGTCCCACGTTGCCACAGGCTTACTGCTGAGGAAGAGCCAACAGACACCAAGCGACATTGACAGCCATGCATAGTTTGTAAATGCTCTACTTTCTAATTAAGTCAAAGGGGAAAAAAAACCACATCATTTTAAATGACTATTAGTCAAAAGGATATGAATGTACCAAAATCTTAATAGCTAATTTTCTAATGGGGTTGAAGGGAGTTAAAATGTACAGGGCGGAGGTGGCACTGAACCGAGAGATTGCTTTTCCTTTATTCAATACTATAAAGGTCTGAAAAAGAGAACACAACAGGTGACACAGAATTTACAGACCACATCAAGGATGTTTGAAGAGAGTAAAAGACCCTTCTAAAATATCAAGTGTCGCAATAGCTACAAACAAAGGACAGGACTTCGGTCCTTTTTCTTGCAAACTATTCAAAATTTGATAGGGACCTTCAGGAGGTAAGGAATACAAAGACAATTTTGTGGTTAGGACCACAGACTTCTTGGTAACTTTGCCGAATCTTTTACTCATGTTTTCCTCCATGTCTGTAATTTTTACACAGCTTAAAAGTGAGGTCTCAGCAACTTCTTCATTTAGGTAATTTTCTCATGAAAACTGTTAGAACTTTTTTCCCCCCCTTACACGTGTTCTGCTGTTATTTCTTCTGCAGGGAGCCATTGGGGAAATAACAGCCTGTGGTGTAAAAGGCATAATTAAGCCTGGGGAGGACCCCAAAGCCTTAGATCAAATTCAAGGCAATAGGGGACCTGAGACACTGCTCTTAGAAGTATAAAACACACACACACACACACACACACACACACACATCCTTTTTCTACTTTTCCCTTTATCACAATGCAGTAGCACCAGGGTGAATCTGCATTCAATTTATGGTATAATTAGTATTTAGGAAAATAAATTGGCTTTGTCTTCCTCACATGCCCCCTTGTGGGATGCCTCTTCAGAATATGACTGTCCCAAGAACACAGGGTTAACCAAATGCTTTCAAAACACTTCTAGAATAATGGCTCCATTCCATTATCAGGCCTACCCAACATTCTAGAGATATCTTAAGAGATGAAAAGAGGTACCTTCCTCACCATCATAAAGAAATCTGGGAAATAAAAGCAACTGGTCTAAAAACTCACTTTCTTATTGATATAGTAGGGATCCAGGTCCTCCAGGGGCTCTGACACCATCTCTGGAGGAATGTCTCCATAAATAAAAGGAAGGGATTTCCCTGCTTCCAAGTCACTATTTGGCTTTGGGCCATTTTCGTCGTCTTCATCCTTGCGTTCCTGTTTGGGTCTCTTAGCTTTCTCTTCTGCAATGCGTTGTTCAATAGCAGCAAGGGATTCCCTGGTAAAGAAGCGGAAGCTGTCAGGTCCTGGCGGTACCAGCACGGATTGTGCCATCTTTTCATCCTGCTTCTTTAATCACTGTTTAGCTCCTCGCATAAGAAAGTGCTACAGAAACAGGAGGGGAAAAAAGCAATGACCATTAAGATAACAGGTGAGGGGTGGCAATCACAGGACACTGAGTGTAAAGTATGCAAAGCAAAACAAGCCAGAGCACTTCCCAAAGGCAGCTGCTTCCAGCGCTGTGAGCCCTCATGCATGCATTCATTTGCCTGCATGAAGATCTTTCTCTCACATCCAGTAGGTGTGTATGAGGTAATCTCTTCTCCCACTCCTGAAATGTTTGAAGTGATCATGCTACTTGGGGGGGGGGGACACCCTGTTCAGAGCTTGCAAATGGAAGATACTGTGTATCTTTCTGTATGCTTGCTGTTTCGTTTGTGTGAATATTTTGGGGAGCCATTTTTATTCGCCCTGCATTCTGTCTGAAAATATAGCATTCAAAACAAAAGAAGGAAAAAAAATCACACAAAATTGTAGAAGCAAGGCTATGCAGTAATCTTGCTCTTCTCTCTCTCTCTCTCTCTCTCTCTCTCTCTCTCTCTCTCTCTCTCTCTCTCTCTCTCTCTCTCTCCATTTTCTTTCTTTTTACTTTTCCTTTAGCCCAATTTAGCACCTTTAAGAGTTTATTCAAAACCATGTCGTCTGTGGAAACAGGTAGAGAGCAAGGCGGGGTGAGGAGATGCAGGAGTCGCCCGGCTGAGGGCTGCGTTTGGAACTGCTGGCACACTGCACAGGAAGGGACCAGGCACCTGCCAGCACAGGCAGGAAGTCGCTCACATCAGAGGTCTGGAGCTTGGGCTCCTGGCTTAGCAACCTGCTGCCAACGAGTGTAATTGCTTCTTAAATTAACAAATTTGCAGTACCAGAGGAAACATCACCGAGAGATACCATATTTCCAAGTCAGAATCTCATTTGATAAAATCTAGCAGAGTGGTGTAAATATCCATTTCAGAATGTGGACTTTAAAAAAGTCTAACAGTTTCTCTTTTAAGCACAGTCCCTGTAATATGGGTCTTTGTGATGGTATATAAATGGGCTTTAACTGATGTTCTAATCACATTTTATTAAAATAGATAACTTGACAGTTGTGACTGCAAATGTGACCTCAGCCAGTTACAGGAGTTTCTGTGCTATAATGACCCCAGAATGCCATTTAAAAGCACTTAATCTATTTCTTCTTCTTTTCTTTAAAAAAAAAATCCATTTTAACTTATACACTACACAAATGAATTGCCACTGTAATATATGAGATACCTCTTCTAAGAGTAAAACAAGTTACTAATTCATTTCTGCAGTCCACACCTGGGAAAACACAAGCACATCTAAACAACATAAGCTGCCGTTACATAGTTTTCATTCATTTTTTTTAAGTTGACCAGCACCTTTGAGGCACCAGCTGTCAGATCTCCCTGTCAGCACCACAGTATCTCCAAAGCATCCTCATTTTCCTTTCTCATCCCCAGTGGCCCTCATGCCTAGCGGTAGACACAGGCATCAAGATAATCCTTGCACGTTCAAGGGAGAACAGTGCCCATCCTCATGCCTGGTGTTCTAGGGGGGCAGACATGCTGAAACATGCAGCCAGCAGCTTCAAAATGAAAGTGGTCCCCCTATAGATGTCCCCCCAAGGATTCTACTGCAAAGGTGGAGAAGCCTCACAGAGAGCAAGCATAGTTAAGAACAGGAACACATTACCCCTGAAGAAGCTTTTACAGAGTTTTGGGTTGATAGGCTGGAAGCAAGAAGACTGCAGCTAAAATTCCATCAGGCTTTAAAAAGAAATTTTTTTTTTCAAATTCTCCTTTAAAGACCACACCTAACTTCCTGTAAGAGGATTCTGGTAACTGAAGTAAGAACAGGCATTTCCTGTGCTGCGGGGACTACAAAGTGACATTTTTATAACTGCCACTAGAGGGCTGGGAACTGTGAAGAAAAACACCTTCCTAGAAAAACACTGAGTACGCAGCCGGCGGCAGCCCTAGGCATTCCAGGGTGGAGCCCGGAGGAGGAGGGTCTGTAAGCCGTCAGGGGCCCAAGCCCAGTGCAGCGAAGATGGCAGCAAAGCATTCTGCTGACTGGCAACGCTTCCGTTCAGCACTTTTATTTTCGAATCCAAAAAGACATTTCATCAAAATAAATAATTCAAAAGTAAAAAGAAGCAAATAGCCAAGGGTTAAAAGATTTAAGTCCCTACAGTGCGTTACTGATTCCGTTAATGAAATCTCATCAATGGACATACTCTGCACAGTCAGATTTAGCATTACTCTCCTTTCGAGAATATCTGGGGTCCAATAAATTATTGTTGATGTAACGAAGAGGCAACCTTTTTGCTATGCACTAAGTTAATTTTCTCCAGTAAAAAGGTAAAAAATAAAAGTTTAATTTGAAAATGTACCCCCCCCCCCAACTAGGTCATTGAAAGGAAACCAGGAAACCCTGGATAAAGCACTTGCGTCACATAAATGAGGACTTCAGTTTGAATGCACACCCTCCACATAAAAAGAGCAGGCAGACACTCCAGCCCACCTGCAATCCAGGGCTACAAAAGCAGAGACAGTGAACCAATAAGCCAAGCTTAGTCAAAGGAGTTACCTTCAGCTTCAACTGAGAGTCCCTGATTAACAAGTACAGCAGAGAACAGTCAAGGGGGATACCTGGCACCAGTTGCTGGCCTCTACATAGAGGCACATGTGTTCATATACAATTTTACCCATGCACACATACACACACACACACACACACACACACACACACACACACACACACACACACTGAAATACACACCGTATACAGGTGGTTCTCAACCTTTCTTACGGTGTGACCCTTTCATGAAGTTCCTCATGTTGTGGTGACAGGAAGAATATCTGATACATGAACCCCAAGAGGGGTCACGACCCACAGGTTGAGAACCACCACCCTATTCAACTATGCATGTCCCAACGGGGGGGGGGGGTGCATATAGAAAAGAAAACCTATCAGGGGGGGAAAACTAGTTCTGACAGGAAACTGGGACCATAGTTAGCACTCATTCAACTAACAACATAATGAAAGTGGAAGACCTGCTATGTGCCAGTCACTGGGCTAAGATGCCTGCCTGACTTTCTCCCCTATAACACTTCCCTGACTTACATTTGAAAAGAGAAGAGTCACAGTGAGATTAGAAAAAGTCTCCCGGAAGTCATGTAAACACAATTCAAACTCAGTCTGACAACAACAGCAATCTGTATCCTTTATATAGTCCTGAAAAGGAACACTCATACAACCTAAACCTAGAGTAAACATGAGTTACAAAGTAGTCAGGGTTGCAAGTCTGTCCTCCTTGACAGCCTGACTGGATTTGGAATCACCAGGAGACACACCTTCCTTCCGGCATGTTTTTGTTGGGTGTTTTCAGGGAGGGTTGAACCTAGGAGGATTCAGACTGGATAAGGGAGGTCCTGTCTTATGCAGGAGAGCTCTGGAATGAATTAAATGGGGGAAACCGAGAAAGCCAACTGAGTGCCAGATTTTTCTGCTTTGTGCCTACAGTCACAATGTCCCCAGTGGCCTCATGGTCCTGTCAGCTCCAGCTCCTGCCATCAAGTCTTCCTACCATGAGGGATTGCTCTCCTTCTATCAGGTATTTTGTAACCTCAAAGAAAAGTAGCTAACACAGGTTAATCTACCAAAGCTACATATCTGTGCATTTCTGGTCTTGTTTGCAGTAGAGATTATACATTTTGAAATGAAGAAGAGAAACCTAGCCATAAATAGTATTTTACTCACTGAGAAAGTGACTCAAACTGGCTGTAGCAAAAAGAAAATTAAAAAAGGAAAAGAAAGGAATGTGTTAGCTTGTAGTTTATTGTCTAAAGCTACCTTTATAGGATGAGTCAGGACCTCAGCTGACATCATCAGTTGCACTGTATCCTTTAGCTTTGACTTCCATAGTAAGAGATACTTTTTAGAGGCACTTATTGTGATAGGTCCTACCTACCCAAAGTCCAGCCTGCCAACCTCCCAAACTCAAGTGTAATAGGAAACAACAGCAACATTCTCTCTCTCTCTCTCTCTCTCTCTCTCTCTCTCTCTCTCTCACACACACACACACACACACACACACTCACTCATTCACACCAAAACCCAAAAATACTGTCTGTCATCTCTCACGGGTCCCAACTCTACATGGGTCCTAAGTGACCACTCTGCAAGTGATGTTTCCAATTAACTGGCCTTGCCTAAGCCACATGCTTTGCAACAGAAAATCTCCTTTGAGACAGGTGAACTATAAAATCATATTGGTGAAATAGAAGTGACAAAAACCAGGACGGTGGGGTGGAAGTGATCCGAAGAGACAGCTCTGCAGTTAGGAGCACTGGCTGTTCTTCCAAAGGACCTGAGCTTGGTTCCCAGAGCTACCTTGGTGCTTCACGGCTCTTGTAACCCTAGGGCTAGGGTGTCTGATGCTCTCTTCTGGCATTACACACACACACACACACACACACACACACACACACACACACACACACGTAAAAATGAAACAAATCTTTACAAAAAATTTGATTAGTACAATAAGAGATATATTAATATAAATATGTGCTTTAGCAATATATTAGTTGTCAAGTTTCAATGCCTGAAAATTTGGCAAGTAACAATATCAGTATCAGAATATATACACAGTTGCCTTAAGATTTTACTCTATGTTCATTTGTATCACTCTTCATAAAGAAGATTTTATAGCTGGGCGTGGTGGTGCACGCCTTTAATCCCAGCATTCGGGAGGCAGAGGCAGTCAGATTTCTGAGTTCGAGGCCAGCCTGGTCTACAAAGTGAGTTCCAGGACAGCCAGGGCTACACAGAGAAACCCTGTCTAGAACCGCCCCCCCAAAAGAAGATTTTATAATAACTTTTAAGGTAAGACATTATTTTTGAAACACTCATAAAAGACTGGAGAGAAAATATATAACGAAGTTAGAGAAAGAAGAAAAAAACCTTAGAAATTGTATTTCTAAATTCTGGTGTTGTTGCTCTATTGCTACCTCTCTTTCAATGATTTCTTTCTTTTGGGTTTCCAAATTATAAAAAGAAAAAAAAGGATGATGAAGGGCTGGTGAGATGGAGCAGACATAGCTATGCTTCCTTGTCATTCCTCTGCAGGGAAGCGGGAGGCAGGGGCTTTCTGGGTAGCCTGCTGAGCTAATTAGGCAAGCCCTAGGTCAGTGAGAGACTGAGTCTCAAAAAGAAAACAAGGGGAATGGCATTTGAGGCTCAACAGCCAAGGCTGTTCTCTGCTCTCCAAACACATGTGCACATAAAGCTGCCCACAAGTGCATCTGAACACACATAGAAACACACACACACACACACACACACACACACACACACACACACACAGGAACATTGATGAAGTAAAAATGTAAAATAATCTATGCTATTAAACAGGATGATATAAATATAAGTGGTACATTTATACTTACAAAAAGGGACAATCATAAAAAAAGGCTACGTAATAACTATTGCGTAACTAATTTCTCTGCATAAGAATTGGCATTTATATAATAAGTACTGTAAAGATAAACAGTAAGACAAATCACTGTTATTATTTTCTGTAGATAAGAATGTAGTCATGTAGTAATTGATAATTAACAGCTTGGAATAACTTAAAGTCCTAGAGACTTTGGCTCCCCAGGGTGAAGAAGATTCAGAAAATCTGAGAAATACAGTTTCTAGCACTGTGTTTAAAAAGTGACTTCGTTTTCTTCAGTATATTAGAATAATGTGTGCAGAAACTTGGATAACATTTGTTAAATCTTATTTGAAGTTATTTTTTTTTTCTTTTTCCAACAGATTTCTCGAGGACTTTTGTCCTGAGTGGTGAGCCTGTCCTATCCTCTTGGGCTTTGTTAGTAGTCACCTGCTGTGATTTTGTTTCCTCTCTTTATTCAGCCTGAATTCAGCCCCTTTCTATAACTAACAATTTCCCCAAGAGAGAGAAACTTCTGAACAACCAAGACTTTCGTGTTTTCTGTTGTGGCTTAGGAAAAGAGTACAATAAATATGAAAAATCAAAGTGCAGTCTACCAGTTGAAAAATGTCATTTTTTTTTCTTTTTAATTCTAGATGTATTATAACATGAATCAAATTCCTTTTCAAGTCTTCGTGTTCATACTATATGTATTGAGAATGTTTAAATTAAAGCTAAGAGTTCTTTTTATTATTATTATATCTTTGAATATAGCTTGTTTTTATTTAACAGAAATGTTTACCATGATGAACTCAGAGAAATATAAGTCAATTTGAAAAAAAAAAACACTTAACATGGAATTTTTCTGAAATAGTAAATTATAAAGGGAGATATTTCAGGCTGGAGAGATAAATCAGTAAGGAAAGGTCCCAGAACCCATGTAAAAGTGCAGCATTGTGGTGCCCTCTGTAAATCCAGCACTGGGCAGCTAAGATAGGTGTGTTTACTAGAATTTCAAGTGAAGTAATCCAGCAAAAATTCCATGGTCCAGGTTCAGAGACAGACCCTGCCCTCCAATATAAGGCAGAATCCAATACAGGAAGATGCCCAAAGTTAATCCCTGACTTTCATAAGGGCACACAGAGGTGATTTAAGCCTCTGCATGAACACACACATATGCGTACACTGCATTGCACATACACACATACACACACACACACACACACACACACACACACACACACGTGACCTCTCTTCTGATCTTATGGTTTTTATTTGCCATTTAATGCTATGTTAACTAAAGCAGGAAGACACAGGGCAAGCATTGAACAACACAGGCTCCTTTGATTCAAAGTGGACTTGTGTCTCCTGTGTCTCTCAAAGAATTCAATTTACTTTTCCCATGAGTCCCATCCTCTGATTAGTGTTGTGGTAGACGTTCCCCCGCCAGTGAATTGCAGCCTCTATATCAGAGGACACCTGGGTTGTGATGAAAAGCCATGGTTCTTGCTTGTCTTGGCAGGCTGGGGTGTGTTCTTGATTGCATCCTGGCTTGCCTCTGTGCCCCCCCACACACACACACACAAGTTCCAACAAAGCTATCAACAGTAGAACATAAATGTCTTCCTATCAGCAACTTAGCGTTCTCCCTGGAGAGTGACAGTGATCACTAGGGTCAAGTGAGAGCAGGGAGGCTGAACAGTTGGGAATTCCAAGGGCAGGCATATAGATTATAATATGGAGGTCTGTAAGATTTCCTGCCAATCCAGCCCTAATAGATTTCCTTCCAACCAACTGCTCTTCCTGGTTTATTTTTTGCATCATTAGTGAAGGAGCCAACTTAATTTTAAATGCAAGACAAACTGAGTCACTAGTTTGCTAAAACTTCTGAAATGAAATCCCATTTTCCTAGGAAAAAACCAAAGTACATAGAGAACCTTGTGATGGTCGGTCCACCAGCACTCCCCACTTCTACAATCTTTTCTTTCCATTTACCATACTGTTCTACATGGTCACGACTCTCAAGTACTCAAGAAACAACCTCAGCTCATACATGTAAGCTGTTTTTCTCTTTGCCTGATGTACACATGCACACACATGCATGAGTGCACATACACACACACACACACACACACACAGAGACTGAGAGAGGCTGAGAGAGAAAGAGACAGAGAGACAGAGAGTCATTTGCTTGGTTCCTTCCTCTCATATGTCATAATCTTTGCTTAGATTTTGCCTCAATGATGATTTTTTCCAGCCATATTATCTAAAATTGCAAACTATCTGCAGATGTTCAAATATACACTATGACAGCACCTTCTTCCTTATTTCTCTCCATGGTCTCACCTGTTACTATTCTATAGTTGAACTACTTATAGTATCTGATTTTGTCAACTTGAAGACAAAGTTCCTATCTAAGGCCAGTTATTCCAGATGCAGATTCTAAATTCTGTTAAGGAACTTGCCCTGGGATGAGACAGGTATATCAAAAAGTTTCAGATATGGATAAAGAGGAAGCCAACCAAATGGGACTTCCAAACAGTGCTAGGACCTTCATGAAATTGTCATAGCCCATCATTTGCTTCCTATGGAAGAAGTAGAAACTCCCAGGAACTTTCACATTCTGACGAAGTAAGTACAGAGAATCAAATAATCCAAAGGCAGTTCTCCAAAAGTTGACACAGTTTACAGCATTCTGAACAAAGCCACTAACCTATACCAGAGAGGCAGGGGATCAGAGGAAGAAATAGAAAGGACCATGGTGATCTTGAATTGGGTAGAGAAATATGATGTGAAAAGGAGAGCAAGATTTTGTTCTTTTGTTTTTATAACCATCTATTCTTAGGGCTGTCTCTAGCACCTAACAGGAACCAAATATATAGATAAGTAGCTGTAATGTGTACCTTCTGGGGAACAGGTATTATAATATTTTGAGTACTCAACAGACACAGATCTGGATGTTTCACCAAGACAAAACTATTCTATTTCTTTCAGAAGCATCATCTCCCATGCTCAGGTTTATGGTGTCAAGAAGATCACTCTCCATAATGCTCTGTCCTGATACACCATCCACACCGCTGAGTGCAATCTCCCCTATCTCCTCTCTTGTTCTTTGGAACACCAAGGTTAGAAACATATTATCAGTTAATGCTATTACCAAGTAAACAATTGGTCACTATCCTTCAGTCTGTCCCTCCTCTACCCACTTTATACTCAGCTCTAGTGAAATTTATTTTAAAACATGACTATGAACAGGGGAAGGGGTCCATCCATGCCTTTCATCCCAGCACTTGGAAGACCGAGGTAGGGAGATTATCCTAAGCTCAAGGCTGGTTTGGTCTAGTGAGTCAGATGCTATCTCAAAAGAAACCAACCAACTAGACAAGCAACAAAGGTTCTGTAATTTCCCTAAACCGTTCCCCCAAAAGTAGATGTTTAAGTATAATTAAAATCTCAATTTTATTCTCTTTTTTTCTGATTTTAACTCTCCTCTCCATCCTTTCTAACTCTTCAATTTATTCAAGTTAAGACGAACTATTTTTTGCTCCAACCCCTTAAACCTTCTTATCTTTGTATTTTTGTTTCATTTAGGATGCAGTATACTCACACTTCCACCAAATAACTCAAAATTAACTCATCAAAGCTGAGTCTCAGTGTGTTCTGTAAGCAACTCTTCTCTTCCAGACTAGCAGTAGGCTCTTCCTTTTGAATACATGGAGCAGTAGGAAAACCAAGAGATGTTGAAGCCAATGAATGGTCTAAATAAAAACCTAATCCTGCCTTTTGCGAATGTATTGATTGTGACCCTAGATAATTTACTATGTGACTCAATTTTTACACCAGTGATCAACAAAGATCTATTTTCACTTTTTTGTATGAATTTATATATTATATTGTGACTGTCATATGTAGATGCTTAATTTTTTTTAAAGATTTATTTTATTTTATTATATGTAAGTACACTGTAGCTGACCTCAGACACTCCAGAAGAGGGAGCCAGATCTCGTTACAGATGGTTGTGAGCCACCATGTGGTTGCTGGGATTTGAACTTATCACCTTTGGAAGAGCAGTCGGGTGCTCTTACCCACTGAGCCATCTCACCAGCCCAGATGCTTAATTTTTATATTTCTCTTTTTAGTTAATCTTCCTTATCTTATCTCATTTTCCTGTGATTTCTGGGTTACTGAGCATACCATCACCACGCCTCAGATAATGGTAGCACAGGCAAGTGATAAATCAATTTCCTTAAACCTACTTTTTAACTTAGCAGCTTTCTTCTTTTCATTGAATGTTCTCCATTCTTCTTTTCCATTTAAAGTATATATTTTAGTTTTACTTATATGTGTGTATATATGTAGTCTGTATGTGTATGACCATTTATGTTCCAGTGACCACTGAGGCCAGAAGAGTGTGCTAGAACCTCAAGAGTTGGATTTACAGGCAGCCATGAGCTTCCAGAAAAGGATGCTGAGACCCAAACTTAAGACCTTTGGAAGAAAAGCAAGTGTTCTTCATTACTGAGCCATCACTCCAGCCCAATCCTTGTTAGCGTAAATGAGGGATCTTCTAGGTTTCTAATGTTCTGGTGTTTTATTTGTAAATTCTATATGAATAACCGGGTTCACTTATGATACCTCTCTATTTTTAACTTCCCTGCATTTCCTAATGCATGGTCTTCAGTCCACAGTAACACAAGGCTTCTCACTTCTCCTCAGTCTCCCCATTCCGCATACTCTCCTTCACCCCCTCACTAGTCCCCACTCTTCACACCTCCTTGCTGGGCATTTTTTTTTTTCTGAGCATGTATCATTTCACTGGTGAGCGAAGGTCCATGCTCTTTTAACCTTTTAAAAGCGTATAAATGTCCAGTTGTTTTGCATGGTTTTGTTAAATTAGATCTTCATTACCCAAATTTATATTTCACCTAAAGTAGAAAGCTTGTTTTGTATTAAGCTCTGCATTCTCCTCTTTGAAAGCAGATTTCTCTGCTGTAGTTCATTCCCCAAACTACTTCTGTTCAGTTGTAACAGACATATCCCCTTACATCTGCCGCCTCCATCAAAGACTCCAACCCCTCTCCACGGCCATCCATCAGATGTACAAATCTGTGCCATGGATTGCAAAGCCAGCTGTCTGGTTTTCTGTTCTCTCTACCTTTACCTAATTGTTCAGACATGATAACTGAGGTTTTCTAGCCTTGCTTTCTGGCTTCCAGATATCAGTGCATGTGATTTTCATCACCTGAAAACCAATACATACTGGCTCAACCTGACAGAAGCTTTAAGCCTCCAATGTTATATTTTCCATGCGTGTTTTCACAGCTTTCCAAATGAAATAGAATTATATATTAGTATTTTTGAACTGCGCTGTAAAAAGCATTCAAGAGCAAAGTCATGAGATCATCTTGCATCCTTTTAATCATTTGGATCCAAATTTTTTTTTTTTACTCTGTTGACAAATAAAAGTATCTATTCTCAGTGAATATACCAAAGTTAAGGGCTTTAGAGATGCTGCCTCTTAGTTCAGAGTGTTGTGGCTCAACAAACTTTGGCCTGCCTCCCTTTGCAGTTACTGCTTTTGTCTGGAGAAGGCTTGTGTGTGCTTTTCCTACTCATTTGCCAGCTCTACCTGGACCACGTTTCACCCAGAAAGTCTTGGTTCACTTTCTGCTCTTTGGTTGAACCATGTCTCTGGACAATAGCAATAACTTGAATGCAGATACAAGGGTTTTCATCTTCCTTCTGATGTTTTCTGGTTGTGGTTCTTTGGTGAAGAAGGTACTTGGGTTAATTTAGGGTTAAAGAAGACAGAGGACGCATAGAATAGTAGATGCTATGAATATTCATTTACCCCTTGTACCTCTCCAGGTTTTTACACGTGGCATCGTGCTGAACACTTGAATAAATTAAATGTAAAACAAACATCTTATACATTTTCAGCATTAACAACCCAGTTAATCATTCAACAGTTTCTATTCCATTATACTTTAATATTTTATTTGTTGGTGGTGTGAATCCAACCCAGGCTTCCTGTGAGCTAAACAACAAAAATTTTAAGTGCCTACAGAGGACCATAATTCTCCCAAGTACTTTGACTCAACAATAGCCCAACCACTGAGCTAATCACTCACAATCCTGCCCTTGTGGGGGGGCTTGTATTCTATCTAATTTAATTAAGGGGTATAGGTAATGCATATGTAAATTATATATAGAACACAGCAGTTGATGATAATTGCTTTAGAAAAAAAACAATACAGGATAAGAGAGCAACCTCACAGTGAAGAGGGAGAGGGCAGGTTGCAGTTTTAAGTAGGGTGGTTGGTGGTCAGGAAGCTTCTTGCTGAAGATTTGTGGCTTAAAGAGGTAAGCAAGGAAGCCAGCCTTGTTGTGAGGCTTCCTAGATGACAGGGCTTCCGGCAGAGGGAACGCATTATGGACTTTTGGAAATGTGTTCATAGTTGGAAAGGTTTGAAGGAAGGCAAATAGCACTGAGCAAATGAAAGGACAGCAATAACCGTGAACAGGAAGCCAAAAGTAGAACAGGTAGCCGTGACAGCAAGAACAATAGAAGACGCTGCCAAGCTCGGGAAGGCCTGCCATCTGGTTTCACAGCACTTCCACCAGTGACACCTGTGACATAAATGTCAAGATCAGAGCCCAAGCCAGACCCTGAGAACCAGCCATCGAAGCACGAATAAAGAAAATATCACTGTTGTTCAGTATCGCCAGCTTCCACCTATGCATAGGAGACGCTGAGGCAGGATAGCCTTGTCCAGGGCTACAGGGAAAAGAATCCCAACCTGCATGGCTGCCTGGGCCAGCCTCCAGGATCGCCTTTGCAAATAGGTGGAATCCAGCAGCCAAATTTAGCCTAGAAATAACATACATTGGAAACAACGGACCAAGTGCTGCCTTTCCTCACACTGTCAACATCTTAGAGGGGAAAAGGGATACTATTTTTAACCGTGATGCAGCTTTCAGAATAGATAGTAGCAACCACAGAAGATCTACTAACTACAAAACAGGTACTGACCCACAACTTGTTTGCTTGCTTTCTGGTGTGAAAATGATGTCGACCGTGTCCAGGATGTCTTATCCTGTTTCATATGTTGACAGGTACCCTCACCTGTACCTTCCTTCAGTTCTCTGCCGCACAACCTGGCTTGGAATTCAACTGCATTCGTAGTACAATTTGACCTAAAACCCATTGCAATCCTTCTGCCTCAGATCCTCAAACGCTAAGGTGACAGGCCCAGGCTACCATGCTTGGCATGTTTATGGTTTGTTTCTTCTGCTTTTTCCTAGCTTAAGAATTAACTTTGGTCTCAGCTCGCTCCATGAGGCTGCTGCTGGAATAGATTCAGATTATTGGAAGAAGAACAATCTTTTGAAGAGCAAAGCATTTAAGAATTCATTTTTTCTCCACCCTTAATCTAATGTTATTAGAGTTCAGGTTTTGCCCCTAGCAATGAAAGGAGGAAGGGCAGCTTAAACCAAAACTCATCTTCTGCATTCAAATTGAATTCTACATACTCTAATTTTAAAAATGTGGTTAGAATTCATTTGATACCTGTTTTTTTTTAATTTAGTATTATATGTAAGTACACTATAGCTGTCTTCAGACACACCAAAAGAGGGCATCAGATCTCCTTACAGATGATTGTGAGCCACCATGTGGTTGCTGGGATTTGAACTCAGGACTTTTGGAAAAGCAGTCAGTGCTCTTAACTGCTGAGTCATCTCTCCAGCCCAATACCGAGTTTTAAAAATATTACCTATGCCTTGGTTCACAGATTATAGTCCCTAGGAACTAGATGTACAGATTCCCACCTAAACGTATAGATGCTATCTTTAAAAAGAAGAAAGAAAAAGAAAGCATGCTGGAGAAAGGAAAAGGGCAAAAGCCACAGAAAAACGTCCTTTTGTCTCCAGAAAGTGACCCCTGGCTTTCTCCAAATTTATTAACAGGCTCACACTCATAAATGACATTTCTCATTTGTTTTTCTACTCTCAGCCAAGTAAAATATACTGGAATAACTAAAAGCTAGAACTGATACGTAAAAGCAAAGCCTTGTCGTTTGGAAATTATCAAAGAGCAAAGAATGACTCACACCTTTTTGAAAAGTTCAGATCATGATCACAGACTGCAAATCAATTTCCTTTTGGTTTCTCGTTATAAAAGAGAGAGAGAGAGAGAGAGAGAGAGAGAGAGAGAGAGAGAGAAGGAGAGAGAGAGAAGGAGAGAGAGAGGAAAATGGTTTGAGTTCTATAAAGAAAATGTTTTTTTTTTTCCAAACAGGAGACTCTGTAAGTTAGAATTTACAACAGATTTGGAATTAGAGCCTTCCCTTTCTTTATGACTTTGCATAGTTTTTCTTCTATGGGCACCGGAGTCATTGTCTATAAAAATATGGAGGCCCACCAGTAGTTGGGTTTTCTATGGTCATTATGGATTAAATTAGAAGTGGGTGGCTTTGTCTCATCTCTCCTAACAGATTTCAGAGCTCTCTTCAGCTTCCTACTCAACTCTGTGATTACCATCTAACTTTTTCTTTCATGGTGATCTCTGTTAACATTAATATTTTCTAGATTAATTAATCTAGATTTCTAGATGCTCTGGGGATTTCCAGAGAAATCCTGATCAAATTTTTATTTTTCACTCTTTGTTTGCATTTACCTATTAGTTCAGTCAAGACACCCTGACTTCACCTTGTGCTATAAGATGGCGACATAAGTTGGTGTGAGCTTCCTTCCTCTATTCCTCAGACTTCTGTATGCTTTTTCTACTTATATTTTTCTCATACATCCTAAAGAGAATAAAATGAGAAATTGTTTACACACAATGTTTCTGACATAATGTTGACTAAAGGCTAATATATATACACTGTGTTTTAATTCTCATTCAATACAGCATGTTTTTAAGTCTTGCTATTTCTTGTTTAATTTATGAATTGCTTATTTTTTAAAACATGTACTGCTTAGCTTTAAAAATACAGACTTTTCTATGTATATTATAGCTCTTTGCCTATAATTTAATCCATTGTAGTCAAATAATCTTTGAAATAGATCAGAACTTATTTTATAGGTAGGTTTTGATCAGTGGTAAAGGTTCAACTGAAAAGAATTTGAAAGGATAATGAAATGTGGCACATATTCATAATGGAAGTATATTCAACTCTGTAAAGAAAAGAAAATAAAATTTTCAGGTAAATGGAATGAAGTAGAAAATATTATACTCAACAAGGTAACTCTGACCTAGGAAGATAAATGTTACATGTTCTCTCTTATTTGTGGACTCTAGCTCCAAATCTTTACATGTGAGTATATAAGCTGGAGTAACCATAGAAACTATGAAAGTGAAAAAAAAAAAGTCTCATTGTGAGTCAGGGAGAAAGAATACCAGAGAGGGGGACTGTGGGACACAGGTGCTATGAAGGAGAACATGGGAAAACAAACTGATGGAGGAGGTTTAATTGAGAAGTGGGGAAGGAGGGGATAATGTGGAGGTAGGGAGGGAGTAGGGAGGGTAATACAGAGGGTAAGAAAAAAGGGATAAATAAAGGATATTTGAAAAAATCCATAGGAAAGCATGCTGTTTTACATCTGGTTACACATACACACACACACACACACACACACACACACACACACACACACACACACACACGTACACACAGGGCTGGATAGCCTAGAGACTTTGGGAGCCAGTTCAGAGCAAGAGTGAGATGAAGACCTGTCCAAACCTGAGACTAGCAGGTGTAGGATGGTTTCCCTCCATGCTCTGGGCCTGCATGTCCAGGTATACCATGTAGCCGGTACAACTGCCACCTTTGCCACCCTGAAGGTAGTCACGTAGCCTGGTGGCCACATTAGAGGATTAACTTTCTCTTTCCCTATAAGGACATGCTCAGCATGTACCTGTAATTAATTCCTCTTCATGCAAATGAAGCATTCTCAGCACCTTGGCACCTGCCTGTAATGTACACTCACCCTGAAAACCTCTACCCACTCCTCAAGGTTAATATAGCCCTTGTTACCCCTAATAAAAGAAAACTGGTTCACTGAAAGCCATCTCAGAGAAGGCTGTTCCTCCCAACACCCACCTCGGACCAAGATCTTATGGAACCTACAGGCCCGGCTAGGCTTCCTTCTTTCCAGTCCATCCCTGTGTGCAATGGTACCTGGATACCCCAAGAGCAGAAGCAGACCCAGGTCAGCACACACACACAGACACAATGAAGTTATTTCACTTAGGGTGATAATTATCCCTGCAAGAGCCATACACTAACAAAACCTCAGTGTTCCCCATACGAAGCCTCCCTTTGAGTTGTTGCTAAAGTGAGTCCAATAGACTCTCAAAATGATGCAGGCTATTAGCATTCTCCTTTGTTGTTTCTCAGAATTGAAGATAAGACACTACTGCTGAATACACTGCATACTTTAGCCACAGGACCTGGAGGAATCAAACTGGAACTGAATCTAAGGAATAGTCCTCATGTTATCTGGTGATATGCAAGTTACTAAGGGCAAAAAGCAATCAGTTACCCTACCCAGCTGTAAAGTCTATGAAACACAATGACAAAGATGATAGGATGTCTCCATGGGACAATAGTGGTCCTTATCTATTTGGAATAATCATAGCCACATTAGTGGATCTAATGTGCACTCAATAGGAGGAAATCCATGTCAAGTATTGAGCCATCCTGCCATGACTGGTGAGACCAGAGTGCCCAGAAGAGAACCAGGTACTGCTACATTCCTAAACCAGTGCAATTAATTCCTAAGTACAACCTGCTATACATTTATTCTTTTATTTACAGAAAGTGTGAGTCTCACCCATCCTCAAAGAAACTTCTTTTGCAGCGGAAATTACAGAAATCTACAGCAAATCAAAATGTAGAGAGCAACTAACCCTAGGATGGCCAACCCAAGAGATCATCCCCATCGCAACCCCGAACCACTAAGGCTCCAGGACCATTGAGAAAGAAGGAATGGAAAGATGGTAGGATATCTCCTTCAGTGTCTTCTGTATGACTAAACAAAACATACTCAATGACAGCATCAGTTGACATGCCAACATTGATGGGGGAAATCTCACAAGACCCAACTCCTAGAAAACAAGCTACAGAAAATTGATGTTTCTGAGAGGGGAGCAGAATCAGTCTTCTCCAGGCACAAGCTGTCTGTCTATTAGGTTATCCAACCTCAAGTGGTAAGCCCAAAAACATACACATGTGAGCAACACTAAATAGACTCAGTAGGTCATATTTATACATACATATATAAACATATATCCACAGCAGTAATTAAACAAACAAAAAAGGTCACAGATTTGAGGAGTCGGGAGGATCCAGGAGGAATTAGAGTGAGGGAGAAGACTGGAAATGAGGTAAATACAGCACTGATACATAAAATTCTCTAAAAATAAAAATATTAAAATTATGTATGCATCATGGGAATTACCAACTGTTTTCTGATTGGATTTAAGAAACAATCCACTAGACAGAATTAATACCTAACATCATTATTGGGCTAAAACCTATGGTTAGACAGATCATAGGGCTTTTCAGGAAAAAAATATTAAAAATTATTCTTAAGGGAATATACTATTAACCTGACTCTTAAGGACTTATCCTTATACCCATAGATTATAACATCTTGCAGTCTTCAATAGAGAAACTGCTGTTTGCAGTAGATGGTGACGGGTATGTAGACCTGCAATTGGCCAAAGTACAGAGAATAAAAGACTAAAGCTTATCCCTAAGTAATCTATTTATACTGCAACACCTCCTCCCAAGGTTCAGGGAACTTTGTTAAAGAGAGATGGAAAGAGTGTAAAAGTTATCTGTGGTGGGTAACTATACCAAAACATCATCTTATGGTCACATCAGGGCAGCTACATCTATGAATTCAAAGCAGTTATGATAGCATACACAAGACCTGTGCTTGCTTAAGCCAGACCAAATTCCAGTTGGAGAAGGGAGGTGACATGAAATTCCCCCACTATTGATAATGGATAGCTATTGAAAATGGGAGAGTTGGTTTTCTTTAAAAGTGTAGCCCTGCTAAATCAATGAGGCTTCAGTGAAAAGGAACACAACCAGAAATATTTTGGTAGCACAAATTGGTCTTTACGGGTTAAAGAAAAAAAAGATACAAGTTGGGAAAGAGAAGTAGATTTTGGAGAAGTTATGGGGGAAAATGATCAAACGCATTGTACAAAATTCCAAAAGAACTAATTAAACTAAATTTTAAATATTGAACAAACCTATCTGGTATTGGGAGAGGGAAAAGGACTGAAACTCTGAAGGCCAGCAGAAAGAATGTAAACAGGCAACCTCAGGAAATAGGAGGTTGGGGGGAACCCCTAGAATGCATCAGAGACCTGGGATGTGAAAGATCCCAGGACTCATAGAGAGTGACCTTTGATGAAATGCCCAACAGTAGGGAGAGGGAATTTATAGAGCCCACCTCCAGCAGGAAGACTTGACATCAAGTGAGGGATGAGGTTGCCATCCCAGAGTTACACCTCTGACCCATAATTGTTTCTGCCTGAAAGAATTACAGAGATGGAAACAGAAATGACCCTGAGGAAAAGAAGATCCAGTGACAGGCCTAAAGAGGGATCCAGCTCAAGGGGAGGACCCAAAGCCTGACGCTATCACTGAGGCTATGGAGCACTCACAAAAAGTGACCTAGCATGTCTGCCCTCCAAAAGACCCAACAAGCAACTGAAAGAGTCAGATGCAGATATTTGCACCCAACCAATGGACAGAAGCAGCTGACCCCTGTTGTTGAATTAGGGAAGGCTGAAAGAAGCTGAGGAGAAGTGTGATTCTGTAGGAGGTCTTAATTAATCTGGAGCCCCGAGATCTTTCAAACACTGAACCACCAAACAGACAGCATACACCAGCTGATATGAGGCCCTAAACACACATACAGTAGAGGACTACCAGGTCTGTGTTCATTCAGAGATCATGCACCTAACCCTTAAGAGACTGGAGGCCACAGGGAGTTTAGAGGTCAGGTTGGGGGGTGTGTCCACATGGAAATGGAGTGGGGAGGAGGTATGGGATGTGGAGCAGTCAGGGGGTGGTGGGTTGGGAGGGGCAGAGAATAGAATATGAAGTGTAAAAAATGAATTACAAATAAAATTAAATTTTAAAAATTTGATATAAAATAAAAGATTGAAAATTGAACAAAACCAATATTAGAAAAAAGAGAAGAATTAATATCTTGAACTTTTGAGGTATAAATAAATGTCAATTACATTTATGTTTGATAATTGATAGTATTATTCATTTCTTTTACTTTTAATTGGTTTTTGTTTTCTTGTCTTATGAGTTCCTAAAAGAGAACTACTGACATAATCCCAGCACGTGTGAGACAGAGCACCTCAAGTTGAAGACCAGCACAGTCCACATTGTGAATTCTAAGCCAGTCAGGGAAACAGAGTAAGGTCTTGTCTCAAAAATAATTTTAATGAGAGGAGATTTGCTTAATTTTTATTATGCTGTGATTTTAGACTATTGTTTTTAAAATATTGTAAAATTATCATTCTTTGTTAAAAAAAAATGGTCTACTTGGGGGTTGAGAAGATTTCTCAGGGAAGAAATTGTCTGCCATGCCAAGTGCAAATCGAGTGATCGAGTGCAAATCCCCAGATAAACATAGATGGCCGTGGTTACACCCATGAACAATAGCATTGTTTCTCTGGTAATAATGAAGATAGAGCAGGAGAATCCTAAAAACTCTGCCAAAGACTGGGTTTGCACAGCAAATAACCACAGAAGAAACTCAGACAAGAGAGAAGATAATGGCTGCCATCTGAGGTTGTCTTTTCACCTCCACTTGTGCACTGTTGCATGTGTGCATCCACATTCACACACATGAACACATCTACACACACACCCACATCGCTAGACATATACCATCATACATATGCATAGACACACAAATAAATTGATTGTTTCTTCTCTACCCAATGACTATTTTTGTATAAGTATCTTCTGATGGAAATATACATTATTTGTTATTAATAGAATCTTATCACTTTTTGCTTAGTGTTTGCCTTCTTTATCTTTTGCTGTTTAGCTCTCAAACTGCTCATGTTGTTTTATTTAAAATTTATCTCTTAAAAAAAAAAGGCATACCCCTAGAATTTGATTTTCCAAGTCTGACAATCACAAGAATAATCAAGTGTGAACTTCCTAAAAGACCATGCAAAAATGACCATTCTAGCCTTTTAAATATTTTTTTAAAAAATATTTTAATAATAACTAGAACCCCAAACAGCACAAATTTTATCAACAGGTAAAACATAAAAAAGTTCAACACTACTTGATAATAAAAATTTATGAACTAGTTATAGATGCAAGAAATGTTTAACTCTGAACAATATTATAAGGAGTTAAAAGAAGCTAGGAAAAAAAGAGTGTGGCATGGCTGGCACCATTTGTCTGTTTTTAAGCAGCAAACATGTTTCAGTGGCAGAGGCCCATCCAATGTTGTGATCAGATTCAAGTTAATGTGTATCCAAAAAAAAAAAAAAACCTGTTTATTTTATTTTATGTTATTGGAATTGTATTTTCAGTGAAAGAACACATGACCGGAAGCTCCACTACCTCTGTCTACTTCCTGTTTTCTAATTAGCTCTGTGGATGGCCAAGCCAAGCCTGAGTAGTTTGAGGCAGCTAGCAATGCATCTCACTCTCCTGCTGATCTCTTTTTTATTAGCACAGGGCATCTCTCAGGTACCTTCCTTTTGCTGTCTCCACTTAACCAGTAGGAACACAGCAATCTTCTCTAATACAGATTTATGCTTTAACAGGAAGTAACACACTTGAAGATAATTAGCTTTCAAATAAACAGGAGTTGGTTCCAACATACCACCTACCTCCAAAGAACCCCAAACCTGGATAATTAAGGTTCGGGTGTCTCAGTGACAGAATTCTTGCCTTACGTGTGGAAGGTACTAGGTTCGGGTGTCTCGGTGACAGAATTCTTGCCTTACGTGTGGAAGATACTAGGTTTGGTCTCCTCATTAAAGTAAAAGATAATAAAAGAACTAGAGAGTGACCCATTCAGTGAATGAGGTAGTCACAAGGAACATACAAAGGACAATGACACCAGGTCTAGTGATGACAAAAATGAAACACAAAAGTGCAAAACAAGGCCATCTACAATTTGTTAGTGACAAAACCATTAAGGCTTAATAACTTCCAAAATTTTACAAAATTGACACCTGCATTATGTAACTTACTTTATGTATCTGCATGATTTTATATACACTGTTTTATATTTTCTTTATATATGCCATTTAATATTTACTTTAGTTCTGAGAGGGAGATCAAGGAATGATATATAACCTCATTTTTTTTTTTAGATGAAGTACCTGATGTTTTAGTCAAATATGTCACTGGTCATATCAAGACCATCTCTTATATTTTTTTCCCAGACAATAGCACAAAAAGAACCTGTAGCTATATTGCTTCCTGTTTTACAAAGGTTTCACACACTGAGGGATGCGATAGCTAATAGTGATCAACAATTTGATACCATCCTGATGGACTACAAGTCAAACCACTGGCCATGGCTGTGAAGGAGTTTCTATTTTGTTAATTGAGTGGTAAAAGTCATAACGAGTTTGGGTGATACCATTCCATGGGCTAAGGTCCTAGACTTAACAAAAAGACAAAAGGGATCCGAGCACCCTCACTTATCTGTCTCCTTCCCAATGATGGATCCACTGGGACCAGCTGCCTCAAACTCCTGCTTGTAGGCCTACTTCACATTCATGAGTTACGAGCCAACATAAACCTTTCTTTCTTTAAGTTGCACTAGTCATATTTTCTCTGAGCAATAAAAAAGGAAATGAATACAAAGTTCTTCCCGCGGATTCCTGGCAGGGGTGGCACTTCTACTGGCTTGTCAAAGCTGGTCTAGGTAAGAGAACATTGTAGTTGAAAGAAAATTATAAGCAAACCCAGTTCTCAGCAGGATCTGGCTCTGGACCTATAGGAAAAGAGACATATGGGGCCGATAGATTAGTTGGATCAGGATAGAGGTTCAAGTTGTGGATTGAGCCAGGAAAGAGTATAGTGTAGTGGAAAGATGTCAAAAAGGATATGAAAGATCACTGAAGATTTGCTGAAGCTTTTAAGGAAGTGAAATAATAAGCATGTAGCCCAGAACACATGACATATTATAACAGTATTATTACACAGATATTAATATTACAGTGTATTTATGGTTATGATTAAAAGTGGAAAAGTGGTGAATGAACCATGAAGAGGGAAAGCAATAAGATTAACCAAACTTGTTTAGGAGGTTTTCTGCTAAGGGTAGAAAGCAAAACACAACTAAAGTGCACAGTGCTCAAAGTGAGAATGCTTTATTAAAGATAGAAATAAAGAAGTAAATGAGAACAAGGAATCCATGAAGAAAGTGTTTAAGAGGAATTTCTCTCAAAGGCAGGAGGGTTGGATGAGATCAAGAGCAAAGGAGATCCTTGAGCATCAAAACCCAGAAGGATAACTTTCAGCGTGTGGGGGAGACTGGAAGGAGATGGGAGAAGAGACTGAGGACAGTGAATACAAGAGGGCATCCTCATGCACCTTGGTCCTCTCAATATCCTGCTGATAAGGATCCTGAATAAATAGGATTAAACCAAAGAAGAGCTAATTAGAAGTTCTGGAAAGAATAGGAAGGCCACTTAAGAACTGAAATCTCATCCTTGAGAAGATGTACCTTTCATGGCTGAGCCAGCTCTCTGGCTAGCTCAGTGAGGACCTCTGAAGTGAGCTTTGTTCATTGCTTATAGTAGAATAACTAACAATGATAACAACAGTGTTAATTGAAAAATATAGCGACATTATTTTAATAAATATCAATTTACATAGCCATTCACACATATGTTGGCATCTTTTTATTCATTGTTTCATTGGATTATTGATTTTCTTGCTGTTGAATTGTTTGAATCCCTTACGTGTTTGGGGGAATTAACCCTTTACTGGATGTCTGGTTAGCAGAGGCTTTCTTCTATTCTTCAGGTTGTCTCTTTTACTCTGTGGACCACTGGCTTCACCATGTAGAAGCTTTCTTGTCTGTTGTAATTCTGCTCCTGTATTTTAAACTTCCTCTCTGCTGTGGTTGGCCATCATAGCCAGCAGGATCCTTCCTCAGGCCAGTGCTATGCAGGATCTCCTCTATGCTATACTTTAGTAGTTTTACTGTTCAAGTAAATCTGTTTTAAGTTAGGCTTTATATATGCTATAAAATCAGGGGCCCAGCTCATCCCATAGTGTGGGAATAACCAGTATTCTACTGTCATTTATTGAAATGGATTGTCCTTTTTCTATTTTGTGTGATTTTAAACCAAAATTTGTTGCAATAGACATACAATTTGCTCCTGGACTCTCTAGTCTGTTTCATTAGTCAATACATCTGAGTTTATGTAAGTAGCATAATGCTTTGTTTACTGCAATTTTATATTTTACTTTTCTTTTATTAAAAATTGATTTTTCATACAACGTATTTTAAAATAAGTTACATAATGTTTCTAGCTTTGTTATGTCTGCTCATGATTGCTTTGCTTATTTGGGTTTAGTGATTCCCTATATTTCTAAGATTTAAAAACTTTTTAATATATTTTATCCATGTTTATAGATGTCATGGTAGAGACCTTTGATCTCTTTCCTCATCTTTGTTCCTAAATATTTTATGCTAACTTAGACCGAATTGTTCTATTGAGTCCTTTGTCAGATAAAACCATTGTAGGTACATAATAACTGCTAGTTTTCATATTCTAATTTGTACCAGTAGCTTTATTAAATTTGTTCATTATTAGTTCTATAGTTTCTATATAAATGTTATCTCAAGAGGTTTTTAAACATAAAATTGTATCATTCACAGAAACAGCTAATAACTTCCGTTTTTATTTTAAGGTCTTTTATCTATCATTCTTGACTAGTGGATTTGGCTAGGACTCCCAGTACTGTACTGAGTAGAAATTATAAACACGAGCATCCTAGTCCTCTCTTTCCTGATTAAAAATTGCATTTTACATGTAGGATATCAAACCGAGTATGAATCATTGTCACCTCCCTAGATTTTCTACCCAGATGACCCTCAAGCTGATATAGTTTCCCCTTGGGGTAGATTTTTCTCATTTGGAAGTTTAATAAAACAGAAGTTGTGTTAGACACTGGACTCTTCAGGGAACATGATTCAAGCCATCACCATAATGAAACTTACTTTTAGATAGTATGCAAATACGGTAGTGGGTGTGGGTGTGTGTGTGCACATGTATGTGATGCTTCCATGCCATACAAGCGGCAAAATAAAATACCAGGAAAAACACATAAGAGTCTAAATCTAGGCAGAAGTAAGAGATATTAAGGAGAGATGATTCCAAGAGTCCCTTGAATAAAAGTGAAGTGTTCGTTGGAGAGGTTGCTGAAGAAACTGAAAAGGACCCAAGTTCTGTGTTAGGGGATTAGATATGGAAAAATCAGAAACTTTCCCTGACTGACTTTGATCATCTTCGTTATATATTTCCTCATTTTAAATCTGTAAATCTTGTTCATGTACTCCCCCAGCCCCTCTCTGTCTCTGTCTCTGGTTCTGTCTCTTTATCTCTCTGTCTCTGACACTCTCTACCTCTTTCTGTCACCAACATGAGACAAAACAAAACAGAAATAGTATCAACAATGGTGTCTTGAACCTTTCCATCAAGGCTTAAAGAACATGATGTAAGGAGAAGGTGGAAAAGTGTAGGAGCCAGCATTTGGGAGAACTGGGCTAAAACAGCTTCCACTATACATCGGCAGAATGCATGTAAAGAACATGCACACATACAGTGATAAATTCACAACAGTTGTGGTTGACTACAAAAGACCTGCATAAGACCAAGCTGTCAACATTCTAGTATTGGGGGAAAGGAGTTCATTAGTCTCCCCTACCCCTCCACCCAGTTGCTATGGAGCTGTGCATTGGTTGATAGTTACTAGGAGAGATTCTGTTTCCCATGGATGTGTAGTTACTATTAAGATGACAGTGCTTCAATGGATGGACACACACACACAGAGAGACAGAGAGAGACAGAGTCAGAGACAGAGAGTATGAATTAGACTCAAAGGGTTATGAAAATAACGTGTGTATGAAGTTGGGGTGGGAATGTAAGGGGGTATCTGGGAGGCATTGGTGGAAGAATTGGGGGTAAATATAATCAAAATAAATCACAAAAGTGTATGAAATTCTTAAAAAATGAAACATTTAAAATGTGTTATTTTCAGTAGTTAAGTCATAATAAACATACTTTTTCATTTAGGGAAAGATCAATTATAGATTTATCAAAGAGAACAATCAGGTAAATATAGATAAGTAAGTATGATACACAAAGTAACCAATAAATTTGAAAAATGAAGTCAACTGAGCTTGAAAATTAGTAGACAAACTACAATAGATTCCTTGGATTGAGGTAAAGTGATTAAAAGCTTATAGAAACATGGGAGGAAAGCCCTAACGATGCTATGATTAAAGAAAGTACTTTAAGGAAAAATGTAAGCATGTATTTGCAACAAGATTTTAAGTTTAAAGAAAGAAAATAATTGTGTGTGTGTGTGTGTGTGTGTGTGTGTGTGTGTGTGTGTGTACATATGTGTGCATGCTTGTGTGTGTATGAGTGTATATATGTGCTCTTTGTGTGTGCACAGGTGTGTGTACCAGTGGGGGGGGGGGATAAAGAAGAATGTCATGTATCCTTCTCCATCACTCTCTACTTTAGTCTCTGGACGCAATGTCTCTCACTGAACCCCAATTCAATGATTTTTGATGCATGGCTGGCTGGACAGCAAAAACCAGTGCTCTTTCTTTTTGTCCCTATGACCTCTGGCCCAGCACTACAGTTATAGTTATAAGTGGCCATGCTTGGTTTTTATATAGGTACTGAGAATCAAAACTCGGATTCCCATTATTTTTCAGCAAGTGCTCTATCTAACCTACTGAGACACTCCCCTCTACCTCCTCCTTCCCCACTCATCCATTGAATGGAATCATAAAACCAAAGGACTCCTTAAATAAAAAGGTATATTGAAAAGCACCCAAATATAGTCATATCTCTCAACTGCTAGAGAAGGTAAACAGTAATGGGAAAATTATCTCTGGTAGGGAAAATATAGCTTCTAATGGAAAGAAAAACACAGGAAAAATATTTACTGTCTTATTTTGTCCCATATTAGATGTCTGAGAACAAAACATCAGAGTTTTTTTAGGGTAAAATATCTGTGTACCAACAGAAGTGGTCTTTCTTGGCTAAGGGTGTCAGAGAAAGAGTGACACAGCCACAGCTGAGGAAAGGCTTCACCAACCTGTGTGTCACAGGACAGTAATCTGAGCACACTTAGCTCTATGGAAGACAGAGCTAAGGGGAAAATTATAACGAAAAGACCATTAGGGATGTGTACAGTTCAGTTAAACCACAGGGTAGGCTCTGCCAGTCTTACAAATACAGAGGTAGATGCTCACACCCAACTATTGGACTGAGCATGGGGTCCCCAATGGCGGAGTTAGAGAAAGGACTGAAAGAGCCGAAGGGGTTTGCAACCCCATAGAAGAACAACAATATCAACCAACCAGAGCTCCCAGGGACTAAAACTACCAACCAAGGAGTACACATGGAGGGACCCATGGCTCCAGCTGCATATGTAGCAGAGGATGGTCTTGTCAGGCATTAATGGGAGGAGAGGCCCTTGGTCCTGTGAAGGCTCAATGCCCCAGTGTAGGGGGATACCTGGGCGAGGAGACAGGATTGGGTGGGTGGGTAGGTAGGGGAGTGCCCTCATAAAAGCAGGGAGGAGGGGGATGGGATAGGGGCTTTCCAGAGGGCAAACTGGAAAAGGGGATAACATTTGAAGTGTAAATAAAGAAAATATTGAATAAAAGAAAAGAAAAAAATAAAATAAAGCCACAGGGTAAATGCAAATCATTGCCAATGTAAGTAAGTCACAGTAAAAAAAAAAAGTTTCTCAGAACCTTGTAAAAAATGACAAAGTACATTGACTGACTGACTGATTGCAGACTGAAGTGCTGAGGGTCATACCTAGGAATTCAAGCACAACAAGGAAGCATTGAATTTCATCCCAACTTATGTATATGTGAGAAAATTGTTTGGGTAAGTAAATAATTTTTATATTATCTTACATAGTCTTTACTAGTGATATTATTTCATTCATGACACTCATAATTTCTCTTTAAGATGAAGTAACAAGCACAAAATAATATCTGTAAATGTATTATCAGTAATTAGGAAAAAGCAAGAGAAGAAAAAAATTGGTTGTTAAAAGCTATAAGATTAATAAAAAATATGAAAGAAAAAAAAAGAGTCAAGACTAAAAGTAGAAGCAATTAAAAAATATTACCAGACCAGAAACCAAATATACCAACCAGTAAAATTAAATTGTCCATTGTTTGATTCACATTAACTAACAAAAAGCACCAAATTAGATCATAAAGCAAGAGATGAACAGATGCTGTTTATTTAAAAGAAGAACAAGATGCCAAAGTTAAAAATAAGATGAGAGCAAAAATATATCAGGCAAATATAAACAAATATGTAGGTTTTGCAAAGTTATTTGAGACAAAATATGTATCAAGTACCAAGAAAGTTTCATGTACAGATAAGATAAATTTTATATCAAAATGGTAAATTTTGAATAAAAGTATCCGTGGATTTATAACATTGGTAGCAGCAGTGCATCATACAAAACTACTAGAAAGTCTACACAAATGTAAGGTATATAAATTCTTCTTTTTCAGTTTTTGAGAGATAAGTTCTACAAGCAGAATGCAGGTATTAGAAATGTGACTAAGGTCATTGTTTTTAATGAGAATGAACTAAATAGTACTATACAATGAAAATTATTTATACAATTAATTCATAAAACTGATCAGTTACAAAAGAGTAAAACAGCAAAAATCCAAATCTTACAGAGAATACCCCTTCCTCTTTCTTTACAAACATTTTTGGGTTTTTAGATGGAGTTATGCATCTCAGTTAGGCTGGCCACAGACTTATTGTGACCAAAGAAGGCCTTGAACTTCAGACCTTTCTGTCCAGTGCTGCAGTAAGAGGTGGATGTCCTGTGTCACAACACTGAGTGGGCAGCTCAGAAGACCAAACCCAGGGCTTTAAGCAGACTACACAAGCATCCTGCCCACCATGTCCCAACTTCAGCCCATGAATGAGCTTTAAAGATAAACATTTTTGGGACTTTACCAGAGAGTTTGGGCCACAACGCATTAGTCAGATGTACAGCATTCTCTAAAATGTAAACTATTTATTAGAAACTGAAACCTAAAAGCAAGCAAGCAAGCAAACAGAAGAATCTTCAAAAGAAAACTTGGCTCAAAGAAAAGCCCAGAATTACAGTACAGATGTAGTCTTTTAGGAATACCATCATTGTGTTTTTTTTCAACACACCACAGAGTGATCTTATATAACTCTTTAATAATTCAGTTAAAGCAAAACCCGTCAACCATGTATCTCAAAACCAAAGAACCAAGCATTTAAAATAAGAAGCAATAAACTTAAGAGCACAAGAAATCCACTGAAGAGTAAACAAAATAATTTAGGACTGGATCTTAAGACTTCAGCCTGTGAAACTTTCATTAAAATGGGAAAACCTAGCAGTTTTGACTTCAAAAAACCAAGGGAAATATGCAACCAGCAAATGAGAAAGCTGACAACAGCCACATACAATATAGAATTTAAAATGAAAAACCATGTCAAAATCTGCAATTCCATATTAAAAGTGTGTCTGTAAAAACAAAGTTGTTAAAAAATGATGCAAGAAAGAGAAAACCTAACTAGACAACTCACAAGGAAAATTAAAAAATATACAACAATCACTTTAAGACAAGATTTTTATCCAGGCCTGGTGGTGCACGCCTTTTGATCCAGCACTTGGAAAGCAGGGGCAGATGAATGTCTGAGTTCAAAGCTAGCTAACTTGGTCTACAGAGTCAGTTCCAAGCCAGCTATTAAAAACAAAGACATCATGAATTTTGCAAGCAAATGAATGGAACTTGTGAATATCATCCTGAGTGAGTTAACCCAGTCTCCAAAGCAATGCATGTATATATATATATATATCACTTATAAGTGGATATTAGACATCAATACAGGTACCATGTTACATTCCACACGCCCAAAGAAGCTAAACAAGAAGGAAGGGCTAAGCGAGGAGGCTTGGATCCCACGTAGAAGGAGGAATAAAAGAGTCATAAAAGACGGATGGATGGAGGGAGCTGGGAGGGAGGGGGATAGGGATGGGAATGGGGGATTCAGGATCAGGTGCTGGGAAGGGCAAGAGAGATGGCTAGGTGGCCATGAAAATGAATGGAAATCTGCAATTGACAGGAGTGAGAAGGTGGGGATATCTCCAGGACAAGACAAAGACCTGGGATAAGAGAGGTGCCCAAGAGTCAATGGGGTAACCTTAGCTGTGACCCATTACATTGGGGATAAAGACAATTTGCTCCATATTAGTACAGATCAAGGATGGTACAGTCAAAGCCTCTATCATGATGTGAAGAATGTCTTCTATAGCCAGTCAGGAACCCCAGCGGAGAGATAGAGACACTTTCACAAAACTTTCAACCCAAAATTTATCCTGTCTACATGAAATGCAGGGATAGGGGATGGAGCAGAGACTATTTTTTTCAATTTTTTAATTAGATATTTTCTTAATTTACATTTCAAATGCTATCCCAAAAGTCCCCTCCCCTCTTCTCCCTCCCTGCTCCCCTGCCCACCCACTCCCACTTCTTGGCCCTGGCGTTCCCCTGTATTGGGGCATATAAAGATTGCAGTACCAAGGGGCCTCTTCTCCCAATGATGGCCGACTAGGCCATCTTCAGAGCAGAGACTTTTATAAGAGGCAATTTAGCAAATGCTTAGGAATATGTATGATCTATAGTGCAATTACACAGTTTGTCCTTAGATGGAAACAGATGTCAACACACACACTCACACACACACACACAAACACACACACACACACACACACACACACACACACACACACACACACTGAGCATGGCTGTGTTCTAATGAAACTACTTATGAACACTCAACTTTGAATTTAATGTAATTTTTGTGCATTGTGATTCCCCAAACTTTTTAAAACAATGAGATAATGAATAGTCACGGCTTGCTAGATACTGCTTCATGCTCTACATGTTTTAAGAGGTTGTTATATAAGACAATTTGCTCCATATTAGTACAGATCAAGGATGGTACAGTCAAAGCCTCTATCATGATGTGAAGAATGTCTCGATTTTTTTTACATGACTCCTCACTACCAGATGTTGTCAGGAATTGAAGTCTGGGCATCCAGTATGAGGACAGCAGAAAAGCGACTGGTCGTAAAACAGCAATTCCTTTCTATTAGTCTGTAATTTTTGTTCCAGTTCTCTGTGAAATGCAGCAAGAATTTCTCTGCAATTAATAGCCAGCCCCTCAAAAAGGAAAATTTAGTTGTTTCCAGCAGAGTCTCACTGGCTATACAAACCACTCCACTGTTCAGGGCAGATCCTATACCCTGTAGTTGATGGTCAGCACACAATTAACTCACTGGTATTTTGGAGGTATTTTTGCCTCATAATGCTTTGTCTGGCCTTTTTTTAACTTTACAGAATTTTTGCTTATATATTATGATTTCTGATTTTGTTTTTATAAGTTTTATATGTGTGAATGTATGTACTTTTGCACCTATATGTGTTTCTTGTGCTTTCTCATTGCCTCTTTTTCTTCCTGTTTGTTTTCTTCTATTTTTGTTTGTTTTTATCTGCTTTTACTTAATTACTATTTTGAGTGTATGTTTGTTTATTAATGAAAATGAAAAAAGAAAGGATTTGAGTGAGTGGGGAGGTGGGGAAGATCTTGGAAGAGCTTGGGGAAGGGAAGCTGTAATAATCTAATGTATAATAAAAAACCTATTTTCAATAAAAATAAGATTCTAAAATAAAACATTCTAATATAAAATGATCTGTCCATCTTTTTGTCTTGATTGCATAATTAATAGCTTTTTTAAAATAAAAAATACAGTTACACAAGGATTTTAGATGCTGATGCTCAATTTCCAAATGTCATGATTTAGAAGAAATTTTATGCCTTTACTTATTTTTAGGATAGAGAGAGGCCACATTTTCTTTAGTTATTCATAAGCTGATGGCTTCTAGGCTGTTCCATATCTTAGATATTGTTCTTTGATTTTTTTTTATCTTATGTGCATTGAGTGATGGTTCACTTGCATGTATGTCTGTGTGACAATGTCAAATCTCCTGAAACTGGAGTTACAGACAGTTGTAAGTTGCCATGTGGGTACTGAGAATTGCACCTGTGTCCTTTGGAAGCACAGTCAATCATTCCTCTTAAGCACTGAGCCATCTCTCTAGACCCAGCATATCTTGGATATTGTTAACAATGTTGCAATAAACATGAATGTGCAAGAATCTCTGTGGTGCACTGACTTAGACCCGTCAGGTATATGCACAGGAATAATGTAGCTGGATCTATGGTATATTTCCTGTTCATCCTTTGCGTTTATCTTTAGAAAATTTTAGATTATTACAAAGCCTAAGCCCAGAGTTCATATCTCACTCTGTACACATTGTTTCTTCTGTTAGAGTTTCTACTCTGTTAGACAACTGAGTTATGTAACGTCTAATTTCTTTGTATCTTTGGATGTTGAATACCTAACTACCAGGATCATTGTGAGGATCCAATAATTGCAGCTTTTTAAATACAGGCCTATACAGTAAGAGATGTTTCATAAAATGTCAGCTCTTTGACCAATATAATTATGGCAGAAAAGATATGATATATCTAATAGGGAGAATTTAATCAAAGGAATTAAGCCAGCGATATTAAAGATTCTTGACAACAGTGTATGAGCACAAGAAGCAGGAAGTTAAGCATGGTGCATGCAGGCCAGCAGCAGAGCAACAAAAGGAAGGGGGTAATTCATGGAATCCAGGAGAAGTCAGGCCACTTGGCAGATCTATGGCCCCTGAGTTTCCTTGCCACACTGAGGGGAGAGAGATCAGCGACGGGATCTCCCTAGTATTGGCCCTGGAAAAGACAGCTTTCCCATGCAAGGTAGGAGAGGACTTCAGCAATCTGTCAGAGACCAGACATGTCAGCATGAAAGCCAACTATAATGCACTATCCATATACCACCACGTTCCGTTGGTTTTCTACCACAAGTCTATTGGAATATGTCAGATATCTACAGATTACCCTTAATCTCTAGGTGGATTGATCATTTATGATTCACACCCTCTCAGCTGGTGCATTTGTCTACTTCACCTGATTTTGCATTCAGTAGTCAGGAATCTATATGTCACTCGCATGAAGACTGGATTCTAAAACACTGTTTTCTCTGATTTCAAGACACATTTCCACTGAAACTAGCACAGTATATCCTAGAACTCGATCAACTACTCATAGATTATGGAATGCTTGGAGTACTAAAATGTATTTTGTTAATTTTTAAAAAAGCATATGCTATGTCTTTTGCAATTCTTTGTAGTTATGAACAATGAGAGGAAATCTTTGACAGGGTCAACAAACATGAAAAATCAGAGAAAGCATAATGGTGGGAGAAAGTAAAGGAGAGTATGATGTCACTGATTAGAGAAATAAGGTGTGACCTAAACTCTGAAATTAAAGATTTAAAATTATTGCCAAATCCACAATCTTTGCAATCAATATGCTAGGAGAATGTTGCAAACTACATTTCATTTCTCCTATGGAACTTATATCTCTGTATTGTTTAGATTACAATTTTGATGGAAGGAGATATAGGCTGTTGATGTATATGGTAAGTGAATGTGTGTGTATGTATGTGTTTATTATTGGTTTATTCTATTAATACATTGGCTTAGATTTTTTGTTTGTTTGTTTTTTAAAACTTGACACAAGCTAGAGTCATTAGGGAAGAGGGAATCCCAATTGAGAGAGTACTCCCATCAGATTGAACATAGGCAACTCTATGAAGCATTTTCATGATTACTGATTGATGTGAGAATACAGGATGACCCTTGGGCAGGTCATTCTGGGTTGTACAGACATGCAGGCTGAGTAAGCCATGGGGAGCATGTGAGTAAACAGCAGCCTCTCCATGGTTTCTGATTCACTTCTTGCCTCTAGGTTCCTGCCTTCAGCTCCTGCCTGAGCTTCCCTCAATGGACCATGCATGACCCAGCACAGGTAAGCCAATTAAACCTTTTCCTTCCCAAATTATTTTGGGTCATGGTCTTTATCACTCAGAGGGGTAGAAACTGAACTTAAGACACAGCATATAAAAGTTCCTCTATTATGGAGTCTGAAAATCCCAGAGAGCATGTGCAAACTCAGGACACAGATAATGTGAGAACTGTAATTATTAGTTTCCTCTGAAAATTTTATAGGCTGTATGTTTGTTTCACTGCACAAATCAACAGGAGCAAACTGAAAATAAAGTCGAATTAAAAGGCTATTAAACTGTTAAGAGGATATCCACCAAAGGAAACCACTACAACTTATTTTAGTAAGCTAACAGAAGCAGGGCACATGTACACGATGCAAACATGGCAGTATCTGGATCGAAGGTTCGAATAACACAGCTCTGCAGACACATTGATGCCCTCCCCTGGGAGTCAGCTGTGAATGTTCATTTTGATTGTCCTCTTGATTGAACTAAGCAATACCTAGGAAGCCAAGGAAGCACACGTCAGTGTGTCCCTGGGAGTGGTTCCAGAGCACTTCTAGAGCCAATCAGATAATGGTGGCTCGGACCTAATGGGTTATTTGTCCTCTGATGAATTAAATATTTCAATGGATTTTTCTTTTCAAAGGGAGGTCTGGTTAGAAGAAGCAGGTCTCTGGGGAATGTCTTTGGTAGATATATCTTGTCCCACCACCTTCATGTAGCCATACTGTTCTGCTCCCTGGATGCTATGGATTGGATCCTATGCTTCCACACCCTTCTACTACCATAGACAGAACACTCTGACACTAAGTTAGATATCTTTCCTCATTGTAGTTTATGTCATGCATCCTTCACAGCAATCTGAATGCCAGCTAACACAGCTCTCTCTCTCTCTCTCTCTCTCTCTCTCTCTCTCTCTCTCTCTCTCTGTGTGTGTGTGTGTGTGTGTGTGTGTGTGTGTGTGTGTGTGTGTGTATGAGTTCTTGGTACCTTAATAGAAACATAAGGCACAATATCTGTCTCACTACTGTTCAGATTTTCATTAGAGAGATGACAACCCAGGTGCACAGATGTCTAATCCATAACAAGTACAGAGATAGGCAAGAGTGATGATTGTTTCATTTGCATATAACAGTAAACCTTATAAAGGAAGTGCTATTTGAGTTTCATATAATTAAGAGATAATTTTGTTCATATTTTATGTTAGAAAATATCTCTCACTAACAGTCTGAAGTGTATATGATATAGAAATATATTCAGTGGACACTTTTCCACATTTGTTCATAGAGAAAGTGTTAGCTTCTCTGGGGTTGGATAGTAAAATGAACAGGTAAGAGTACTTGAGTTGATCCCTAACATCTACACAAAAAAGCTGGGCGTGGCAGTGCATGCCAATACAGTGCTTGGGAACGCAAAGGCAGAACTCCAGAAACACACTGGCCAGCCACACTAGCAGACAGACTGGACTCCAGATTCAGTGAGAATTGCTCTTTCAAAAACATGGTAGAGAAAGATTGAGAGAGAGAATTGTTATTGAACTCTAACCTACCCACACACACAAAAGCACAGACACAAATATGGACACACATAAGCTCACACAAGGAATCTTATTACACTTTCTTAAAACACATTTTACTTATCTATTGTGTGTTGGGGGATAAGTGTGCATTATAGTGTGAGAGCCTGGATCATTTCTCTCTTCCCATCATGGCATCCTCAAAATGGACTCAGATGGGTAATTGTGGGCCCAAGTGTCTACTCATCGAGCTATCTTGACTGCCCAAGGAAAGTTTTACATTTTCTGTTTAGCAAAAGCAAGTAACTAAACTGAGATTTAGAATAATACACAAGATTCTTTAAGAGAATCAGTTGAATAATTTTGATTAAATCCTGGTGGTTTCTAAAAACTAAAGCAGTAAACAAATTTGTTACAACTAAGAAATTGAAACACAAAAAATAAGAGGCCAACTTTCTCACTTAAATGAACTAAATTAAACAGCAAAATAGCCTAGGGTGCTGGAACCTTTTTCTATAAACATACCTCCTTTGGTATTCATACCCATATGCCTTGGGTCAGAGTTCTCACTTGACACTTAAGGTTTAAACTCTCTTATTCTTTCTGTATTTGGAGGTTTCCATAGCAGTTATAAACAAATTTCTATTTAAAGCCTTTCTGTTTAATTTGATAAAGGAATTTCCAATTCTTTAGTCTGCTAAGTCGCCCTATCTGAAAATTATGGGGGTTGGAGAGATGGCTTAGCAGTTAAAGCATTTGCTACCAGGCTCCCTTCCCAGCACCAGTATGCTGGCCGATTACTGTCAGCAACCTCAGCTCCAGGGGATCTGATGCCCTCTTCTGGCCTCTGTGGGTACTTCATGCATCCAGAGCAGATAAATACTTCCATGCACATATTCATATCCATGAACTAAGAAAATCTAGGTAAAATTAAAATTCGGATAGCATTTCTGTGAACTTCTATTTTTATTTTAGTAGACTTATTTTATCTTAAGCTTTCTGGGAGAAAATTATTGGCTATATAGGGAGCGTTTGGCCAAGGGCCATAGAGCTGGTTCCAGAAGGCACCATTACAGACTCTTCCCTAAAGGAGAATGTGTACCAAGTAGAAAATAATTTCCCATGATCTGCATATTGTGAGTCCAGATCCATAGTCAGTATGATTTACTAACCACTATTCTATACAGAATTGCCTTCCATAAGGGGTCAGTCTCAAAATCTACAGAATTATACCATTTCTTATTGCTGTTTTCTTCTTTCTTTCTTTCTTTCTTTCTTTCTTTCTTTCTTTCTTTCTTTCTTCCTTCCTTCCTTCCTTCCTTCCTTCTTTCTTTCTTTCTTCCTTCCTTCTTTCTTTTCTTTCTTTCTTTTCTCTTCTTTCTTTCTTTCTTTTCTCTTCTTTCTTTCTTTCTTTCTTCCTTTCTTTCTTTCTTTCTTTCTTTCTTTCTTTCTTTCTTCGAGACATGGTTTCTCTGTGTAGCCCTGGCTGTCCTAGAACTCACTCTGAAGACCAGGCTGGCCTCAAACTCAGAAATTCGCCTGCCTCTGCCTCCCAAATGCTGGGATTAAAGGCGTGCACCACCACTGCCTGGCTGATGAAGTTTTATATTTTCACAGAACAGAGAAAGTCATTAATCAAAGCAAGTTTAAAGTACATTGGCAGTATATCAGAGAGGTGGCTACAGCGAGATGCAGGGAGTTTTTTTATGGACCCAAGATCCTACATGATGAATTTCTAACTTTTGGGCTGGTGGAAGCTGGTGGTCAGCTAAGTTAATAGATTTCAAAAGGTTTTTCATCTATTATCACAAGTTGTTAGTTCTAGCACAGAGGTTGGCAAAGAAAGGCTGTTCCATAGGGACAGAACTAGCCCAAGATAAATACTTAGCATCTGGGTCTACAACATTTCAGGCTCTCCTCTGTACTGAAATTCTAAGTAGCCATTCAGTGTCTGTGGATACAGCTTCTCTTCTCAAGTTTTTTATCTCACTGGACTCTCTCAAGTATTCGGTCCAAAGAGACATGAGAACAGAGAAAAGCATCTAAGCTTATCCATCTAATGCTGGGTGACAGATGCCATTGCCAGCATCCTCCCTGGATGGCTAGCTTTATGTCTCAGATAGTCCACATCTTGACATCAATTATTCACAGAAAGGCAACAGCGTTCATTTTTATCTTAAATATTCTTATGATAAAGTCTCTCCTGTATCATGACAGCCCAACCCATTCCTTAGATAAGAATTCCGTTGTTTTATTGCTGCCCTCTCTTACATAGCTCCTCACCCAATGCAGGTAGGGTAACATTACATAATCATGGAATTCACAGTTATTCACTATTACCATCAAGGTGTGCTCATATGGAGAACGCAGAATCTCAGCCAATTGCTGAGATAGCAACAGATAGTATCTCAGAAAGTACTAGAAATGATTAAAGCACTTCTGTGGGATGGTTGTTCCCCTCAGGCCATTTGATTCCATCACAAATTCGTCTTCTAGCATCCTTAAATAACATACTTAAATGATAATCTTTTAACCCTCAAAAACTTCTTACCACACTCTGATAGAAAAAAATGGTTTGAAATGCACTTGCATCAAGGCCAGACATGCTAGCACACGCCTTAAATCCCAGCACTTGGGAGTCAGAGATAGGCAAAACTCGATGAGTTCCAGGCCAGCCAGGGCTACAAAGTTAGTTACAAGACAGCCAGAATCACACAGTGAGGCTCTGTTTCAAAAATAATAACAAAAAATTAAAACAAATTAGAGATATGCTTCCCTCTTAAACTCTGAAAATTTTAGAAACTAAATTTGAAAAATGGCCATATTAGTTATCAGCAATGATATTGTCTTCATAAAAAGGTCTTTACTAAAGGTATTAATTGAATTTTACAGCTTTGAATTATAAGGAAAGATACCATCATTTTATTACTGTTACACAGAGCAACCACAGTGTCTTTACTTCTCAATTTTATAACATTTTGCCTAAGGCTCTTGATTCAAGTAATCTTTTCCTACATTTGAACAACATTTCAGTAGGTACCACTCTATTGCCAAAGAAAATCACCTTTAGCGTCAAAACGTAAATAAAATTTCGATTCCTTGAAATCAATATAATAAGCAGCTACACTATTAAGGATTTTATTTTTCTTCATTGACATTATGAGTGTTTTTCATGTATGAATCCTAGGAGTCATCATCTGGCCAAAATCGGAAAGAAAATTTGCACGAATTCTACTTTTATTGGATTAAATTTTGGAGAAGAAAACACAAGCATATATTGCAGAGATAACAGGCATGTGAGAAAGATGTCTGCAAATTCTGCATTGACAGCATTCTGTGTATGAGCCTTCTGGGGTTAGGTATATGATGTATATGTATGTGTATGTATGTTTATACATGAATTTTAGACTACCCATAGGTGACTTTTAGTAGACTTCCCTGAAAAAAAAAAAAGCTGAAAACTATTATTGTGAGTTTTGTTTTTGTGTGTGTGCTTTCTATGACCTATGTTAAAGTTATAAGTTTATAAAACAGACTTTCGTGAAGACAAATAACAACAAAGCTATGAAAATGATTATTTAGGTTTGCTGCATGGCGAATGCATATTTCAGAACCTTCCAATACAGGAGTTTTGCAAGAGTCAACTGCCTATGTTCAACAGATGTTAGTGGAATGAAATTTGAGTCAGTCTTGTTAGTCTGTTCATTTCTAACAGTGATATGGCCATTTAAGCATTCACACCGCTAGTGCTATTCTAAGACAACTGTTATATCAAACTTCATACAATTACAGGGATATAAATTCTGTAGATGGCTGTAAGACTTAAATGTATTAAGAAATTATTCAGAAACCACCTGTGCAACTTGAACTATATCTTCTTTTATTAACTAGGGATCAGAGCTAAAGATCCTCTTAGCAGAGTTAGAAACGAACTGAGGTGATTGCGAAGACATCTAGGATGTCCTCAGGCAAAGATGACAAGAGGGAGACAGAGAACAAGGACATTTGGGGAAAATCTGCCTTTTCCTGTTCTACCCAGAGTCAACCCGGAGGAAAAGAAAGCTATCAATAGCCATGCTGATTTTCCATTCCTTCTACTGACCTCTTCACTCTCACCACAAAGAGTATAGTGAGCTCTGGAGTCCAGATGCCTTATCTTTATCCGGCCATTTCTAAACTGAACCGCTGAACTGGGAGAACAGCTCCTATATGAAAGATGAAATTCAACCTCAACATCACCTGGCCATGTTGCAACTGACTAGAGATTGATCAGCTCTAAGGAAAAGCAGAGACAATTTGGGCCCTGTCAACAGAAAGAATGGAGGATTTCTGGTAGGAGGCTTCAAAGATGTTAGTAAAGGAAGTTCGTGAATATGCAAACTCTTTTCTCTCTAGACACATCCTGGTTAAAGTACCAATGAAATGGGAGTGTCAGGGAAGAGCTTGAATAATGTACACAGAAGTCAGCAAACTAGCCCAAAGTACATTATTTTTCTGTTGCTATGATAAAACATCATGGCCAAGGAAACTCATGAAAGGAAAGATTTTTGTTGGGCCTATGGTTCCAGATGGATAAGAATCTATCGTGGCAGCAAAAGGCAAGCCTGGCATCAGTAACAGAAGCTGAGAGCTCACGTCTTGAACTGCCAGGATGACCTGGAAATGGTGAGTCTTCACACTCTCAGAGCTTGCCTCCAGAGACATATCTCCTCCAACAAGACTGTACCTCATAAACCCCTACAAACAGCAGCAGCAACTGGGGAACACATAGGCAGACGTGGGAACCTATGGAGGACATTCCCGGCCAAACCACTCTGTGTACTAGGTGGGCATCGGAGCAACCAAAAGTAAGTTTTTGGTGGTATTTGTTTTGAGAGTAAGATGATGGAGAGATGCAAGATAAGCTCGCTTTAAAGCAGTGTTATTAATCGCTCATTCGAGGATTAATGTGACCAAACTGTGCCCTGCAGGCAAGCAATTTGCTGCTGAGGATTAATTGTGCCTTCAAGAAAGTCCATATGCCACACATGGCCCTTTCTAAGGGGTCAGTAGATTTAAGGGGGATACATATTCTGTTTTACAGACAAGGACAAGCCACAACAACAACAAGCCACTCAAAATGACTTACACAGCACCATTCTAAAGTATCACCCACTTGTAAGTCTTTTTGATTAAGAGTTGTTTATTTTTGTGTGTATGGGTGGCTCTGCCTGGATAGAAGTGTGGGCATCCTGTGTGTTCAATACTCACAGAGACAAGAAGAGGTTGGTAGAGCTTCTGGAGCTGGAGTTACAGACAGCTGTGAGTTGTCATGTGGGTCCTGGGAATTTAACCACTGGAAGAACAACTCTTAACAACTAAGCCATTTTTCTAGCCTGCTGGCCCCATGTTTTTTTACAGTCATCCAACCAAGCTCTCCCTGTATTCTCTAACACTCTGACCTTTGTTTCTTGTCTCAATTCTTCTCCAGTGACTTATAGACTCAATTTTCTCTCATCCTAATCGAATGGAATGTTCCTCAATGGTACCTCCCCATGGATTTGCTTTTATGTGAGATTTCAATGATCCCTATGACTTTGTACATATTCATAAGACCGGCCTTGGCATATAATCTAACTTCTGGACATCAAGTGAGTGTGCTTGAGTACACTGAATATTTAATACTGAAAATCAAATTTCTTACTTTACATTTAGTCTTCCAAAAGAAAATAGCAACGTAATATAGTAAGAAAGCAAGCAAGCAAGCAAACAAACAAACAAACAAAAACTACAATTATATTGGATAATTGCTTATTGTCCATAATTTTTCTCTTCAATCCTGAAAAAAACCTCAATTTCCTTCCAAGGGCTTAATTCCCTCTGTGCCTTAGTTGATCAAACCTGTATTGTAGTTAATTTACATTCAACTTTTTATTAAATATCTAACTTTTGAATAGCCTTTAAATTTACTTTTTCCTGAGACTTCTATCATCATCAACTCCGAGCCCACATTGTTATTCAGTTCCTGGCATAAGATGGACCGCACAGTCCAGCCCCACCTGCTTTTCCCATTTCTTTATTCCATATTTTGGTGTTTATAATATTTTAAGCAATGACAGTATCTGCACATGTATATTTCTATTTAAGATTTATTTAGTTTTTAAATTTATGTGTATGTGTGTATCAATGTGTGGGTAAGGGTAAGGGTGTGTATGGGGTAAATGTCTGGGTGGATAGATGGGGCTACCACAGAGACCACAAGAAAGTGTCATGTCCTCTGGAGCAAATTTCTTTTCTTTTTTTGGTTTATTTTCAGATTATGTGCATGTCTCTGTATGGGCATGCTGTGTGAATGCAGTATTCAGTGAGGATAGAAAGGGATATTGGATCCCCTGGAGCTGGAGCTATAGAAGACCGTTAGCTGCCCAGAGTAGGAGCTAGGAACTGAATGCAGGTCACTCTGCAAGAGCAGTGCTCACTGTTAGCTACAGAGCCATCTCTTAGTCCCTGTAATTACTTTTCAATCTCTACCATGAACCGCTCTTTAGTAAAGATATGATATTCCACAAGTATTTATGTAGAAATGACACATGTTAAAGCCCTTCTTTTCTCCAGATATTGAAGAGGTATTATATAATCTGTATAACCATCTAAGTATTCACAAATTACTCTCTCTATATATGCACACAGTCTATTCTATAGAATAGAATATATAGAATAATGAGCTTCTATGAGGCAGTATGTCATTCAGGAGCACAAGGTAGATAATGTTCCTAATCTAAGGTGAAAATACAATATTAAACAACAGTCTCCACAACTGTTTAATTGAGCTGTTATCTTTTGGCTTTTGGAAGAACCCTTGAGAAAATTTAGTCCTGTGTATGTTTATCCACTGAGTAATACACACTGAAAGGAATTCTTTTACAGAATTTGCCAAGTCAACATCCCCCAGAGTCAATTTGAGTAGACCTGGATTAGGCCTGGAATATGTTAACAGTGGAGATAATTGCTGTAGAAGATTTTGAAGACTGCCAATCAGGGTCCTAAGTCTTACCTACTGCTTTTCATTTAACATGAACTCTGAGTGTAATATCCACTTAATGTAAAACCCACATAACCCCTCAGCCACTGTTGCTCTTCTCTAAATGGAAGATGGATTCATGCCAAATAAAAATCTGTGATTCGAAATATCATCCTATTTATTGAACTTCGTATAACTGAAAACTCTTCGTAGATTCTACATATCCAAATAATATTTTCTCAGTATTCCTAAACATCCCGAAAACCCACAGATTTCACAACCTCAGACGTAGCATAACTACCTTTTTATAGGAAAATGATGACTGAGATAGAAACATCCCAAATGCATGCACCCCCACTGCCTGCCTCATACACAACAAACACACACCACACACTCACACACACACACACACACACACACACACACACACACACACACATCTTTCAACAAGAAGGAGTGAAGCAGTTAACAATCTTGTAAAAATATTCCTATTTTTTTAATTTATTAAAATCAATCCAAATGTTGAGCCAAATGGCATCCAATGGCTTTTGTATACGACATTTCTATATTTCATTTTCTGCTTCTACTGATAATCATAAAGGGAATCTTTAATCATAGAAATCAGGAGAAAAAGGAAGGTTGTTACCATTTCCACCTCCTGAGTCATTCTACTCTTTAGCTAACATCACGTGACCTAAAATTGTTTAAAATGTGAACACTTTTCACAATGGAACTATTTTAAATGCCCACTGTCTTTTTTTCACAGATAAGGATAATCCATTTCTCCCCAGCAATTAATTAGTTTTCACTGTTCTCCTCCTAAGGGGGGAGGGGGGAGTCCAATGCTGTCACTCGGAGTCTATTAAACACATTACATCAATCTTCACTCGTGGGCTAGCAGTGACTTGCATACCGTTCTAAAAGGTTAAAACAAAAGCATAAGGAATCCCAACATCATAGCAGCAGCAATTGTTCAAAAGGCTTTGGGCTCAGGATGCTGGTATATCTCTAAGACTGTGTCCAGGATGCTCAGCCTTGGGCTCTGGCAGAGCCACTGCCATGTTAGTCTGCTTCATTACATCTCTATGATTTGTTCAACGCATTAAGCATCAGTATTTCCCTTGTGAGAAGAAGGCCCATCCCTCACTCTGAAAGCCTTATCTTTTGATGTTAAACAAATACAGACACAGAAATGAAAGGCTAAGAAGCCGAAGAAACATTGAAAATACAACATGGCACAGCCAGTGATCATTTTAGCATAGGAAGGTTTTTAAACGCAGAACAGCCAGAATTAGAGCATTTGAACCTTTTGGTTCTGAACACAACATTACAAAGCACATCTTATTTTAAATGCCATCATTTGGCAGAATCGTGATTCACTAGTGTGACAAAAATAGAATCATGCTTGCTTACCTGAAATAAAGGGAATGGTAATCATAGCACAGAATCCATGTGCGTGTTGAATATAACAGTCTCCAACGCAGGTTTCTAGAATTCAGCCTACAGCAGAAAGTAAAATCTCACATGTGCCATAATAATATCCTTACTAAAGAGGAAAAGCCAAGACAGGGCGATCACTGCATCCTCTCTGCTTCTGCCTTAGCTTTCTGTTCTGACACTCACTCACTCGATGGTACCCACTGTCAGAAAACAGCATGCTAAATTAAAATAAATAAATAAATAAATGTAGGAGGGTAGCGTCTTGCATGACAGCTCCATCTCCTGGCCACAAGTGGAATCGCTGTAATTTCAAGTTCCTTTGGCAAAGCAACATTCAACAAATAAGATTAAATGGTATATACTTCAGAATTCTAATGTACTCTAATTCAAGTATTCTAATTAGTTACAAATTAAACACTAAAAGTCATTATACTTTGTGTTTTTAAAAATGTAGTTTAACATTTGGAGTTTGATTTATTTTATTATGTTTAAATGAAATCTGAGTTTTCAGAACATTACAGAAAAGAGCTATATGAAAATAATTGTAATTATTAATCATGTCATTATTGGTTATATTTTTGTAGGGAAGTATATTGTCTTAAGAGATAGGCTTGTTGTTAACAGAATGATGAATTTATGAAAACACAAATATCTCAGTCAAACTTTCTGAAACATCTCAAACCATATAGGCAACCTGAAATGTGATAATTGTTCTATACCATAGTCTGAAGCGAGGCCTCATTGGGAGTGTAGGAGCAGAATTCAGAGTTCCCCACTTGTTAAGTAAGTTAGAAAACAAAAGCTTTGCTGAGTATATGATCTGTTCAATACATATTAGTTTATGTACTTCATTTTATTCGTGCTTAATTTTCTACAATTGTTTACAAAGTTCTGAGTCACAAACCACTTGAAATTTAAAAGATCTGTCTTCTGTCTTTTTCTCAAAACCAACTTCATCAAATAGGGTCAAGAACCAAGTCCGAGATTCTGGTGCTGTCCGTGGTGCTGAAAGCCAATTTGGGGCTCTCTTGGAGTGTTCCAAGATTTTCTGCCAGCTCACTTTTATAAGCCTGGATCCTTAACATGTACCTGAAACATGAATTATGCCCAGATAATGAATGGATGACTGTCCTAGAAAAATAGCTTGTGCATTACTTTTGTATTTTCATTGTACATATACTTGAATTTTTGTTCTTTAATTCCTATGTTTCCTTTAATATGCGTGCCTGTCATAAAGCATAAAAATCAATGAAGTAAATAGCATGCATTTTCATTAAGCTATCTAAAATATATTTAGATCTCTTTCTTTCTCTCTCTCTTTCTCTCTCTCTCTCTCTCTCTCTCTCTCACACACACACACACACACACACACACACACACACACTTGGACATACTGAGACTATATGTTGAATTTATTGGTTAAACAATGTCTGCCTTGAAACTAGAGCTCTGCACTCTTAGGTTGTTTTCAGCAAGGGAGAGGGAAGCAGAGGGGAAGCACATTATGAGGCGACTCTTACAACTATATTTTTATGTAAAAACCTTTAGTCTCATTTAGAATGTTTTTATTTTAAGAAAATAGGCAAAGCATCAACATTGCTTCCAGCACCAGATATTTGTATATTTATGCAGAAAATGTGTACATATACAGTATTTATAAGCACAGCACACTACCTTGCTAGCAGTGACAAACCTGTGATGATCTCTCAGTGCAATATCCCTTTTCTGTTGCTTTGCTTTAAGGATAAAAGCCAAATACTTACTTTAATATCTTTATTTTCAAAATTATTTTAATTTTAGCAGGAAAACTAGACACATTTTACTTCAAGTAAATTTTGACTCGTGGTCAGGACATGCTTTTTTAATTTTTCTCTTTGCCAGTTCTCCCTTACCTAACCATGCTGGTCCTCAGATAGAGAAAGTAATGAAACTTGAAGTCTTCTTTATACCCAACGGTGGGTTTTTTGTTTTGTTTTGGTTTTGTTTTTGTTTTCTTGCCTCAGTTTTTACATGCAAAATAGTTGCATCAAGGAGATTTAAAAAATGAATGCAAAAATTCTAAACTGTAATTTAATTTATACAGTTTTATCCAACTGTATAAACTAAAAATAAAAGTCTGCTAACATCCTTTCAATACTTCCTTGCCAACTCAGGACAGATGGAAAACATTAATTCCATGTATAATGTCTAATGCTTGTCCTGTTGCGCTATCATTAGAACATTACAGACTTTCACAATACAAGAAGGAAATATTTCTTTTATGATTTGTCTTGGGTTCTTTTGGCCTCTGTTTGTGCATCTGTGCACAGGTATGTACACATGAATGTAGTGCCCTGAGAGGTCAGAAAAGGGTATCTGATACCACAGAACTGAGTTACAGGAGGTTGCAGACTGCCTGAAGTGGGTTTTAGGGATCACAAGGTAGGAACCTGAAGGCAAGAACTGAAGCAGAGAGCACAGAGCACTGCTTTCTTTTTTTTCTTTTCTTCTCTTTTCTTTTCTTTTCTTTTCTTTTCTTTTCTTTTCTTTTCTTTTCTTTTCTTTTCTCTTCTTCTCTTTTCTTTTCTTTTCTTTTCTTTTCTTTTTGATTGGATATTTTCTTTATTTACATTTCAAATCCTATCCCAAAAGTTCCCTATACCTCCCCCCTCCCCCCACCCTGCTCCCCAACCTGCCCACTCCCACTTCTTGGCCCTGGAGTTCCCCTGTACTGGGGCATATAAAGTTTGTAAGACCAAGGGGCCTCTCTTCCCAATGATGGCCAACTAGGCCTTCTTCTGCTACATATGCATCTAGAGACACGAGCTCTGGGGGGTACTGGTTAGTTCATATTGTTGTTCCACCTATAGGGTTGTAGACCCCTTCAGCTCCTTGGGTAATTTCTCTAGCTCCTCCAATGGGGGCCCTGTGTTCCATCCTATAGACGACTATGAGCATCCCCTTCTTGGCTTGCTCTCAGAACATGCTCAGCCTGCGTTCTTAAATGTTCTTATAGAACCCAGGACCACCTGCCTAGGGATGGAAATGCCCATATGTGCTGGCCCCTCCCACATTAGCCATTAGTCATGAAAATACCCCCACAGACGTGCTCATACGCCAGTCTGATAGAGGCAATTCTGCAGATGAGAGTCTTTCCTTTCAAGGGACTTCAGTTTGTCAACACAGCATGTTATGGATGGAGAGATGAAGAGAAACAAAACAAAACAAATAAAAAATGGGGCAAAACCTGGGATGGCAAGACCTTCTAATTCTCATAAACAAATTTTGACAAGCAGCTTTTCCAATCTTACCAAGGGGAAATATTAAAGCATAACTTTTATTTCATGTTTTTGATGGGGCAAGGGACTAAGTAAGCACTTTACACAAATCATCTCGGATTTCAAAGAGGTCTGTGATATTAGCTTTATTTCAACTATTTTCTCTTTTAAAGATTACAAAAAAAGGCTAGAAAATGCCACATGCTAAATTTAACTCAGACTCTAGTCTCTGGCGCTTGAGATCTTTCTGGGAAGTTCTTGAGCAGGAGATTCAAACTGAGGGAGTGATTCTGTTGACCTTTATGTTTTTTTGGTCTCTACCTAAGTTATTCATCACTTTTGTGAGTCAGTATGGTTAGATGGGAATGGAAGGTTCTCTTTGGGAGTCCCTCCTTCCCTCCCTCCTTCCCTCCTCCCCTCTCACCATATTTTTTTTTATTTGACAAAGAACAGACAGGATTAATACACCCAGAAACTCCAGTGACTTCTGCCCCTGTGGCCACACCTCCACACAATAGCCCTGTTCTTTAGAGAGCTGAGACATCAACACCTGTGCAGCAACCTGTCAGCACACAGGGCTTAATGGATATCCAAGCCTTTGGTTGCTGCTGTGACACACGGGCGGGAGCAGGAAATATGGAACACCCAGTCCCCTGGCCTGGGCAGAACGGAAGAGTGGGACCCACACCTCTCCTAGGCGGTGTGGTAGAACTGGCCCTGGTGTTGTGGTTGATGGAAAGGTGGCCCAGATGGCCTAAGCTGGGTAGAGCTAGAGGGCTGACCAACTCAGCTATCACCCAAGCCCAGGTTTGGGGTTTTGAGTTGGCCCACCCCAACATTTATCCCTCCAATGAAATGCTGGAGCATCTGAAGTGTCAGGTCCTCCATACCCAAAGCTGCAGGATCTCCATGGCACAGGTCAGCAACAGGATATCCAAAAGTAGCTCAGGTCAGGATCCAATATTAATAAAGCAGAGGTCTTGAACCAGATGAATGACATTTGCAAGTAAAGATATTTGGACAAAAGGTTATACTGTATGACACACACTGTGACACACCACAGCTTCCACAGAGAGACCTTTTTGTTGTTTGATGTTTGTTTGTTTGTTTGTTTGTTTTTCATTGTTTTATTTTAATTTATTTATTTTTATTTTGGGGTGTAGTGTTTTGGGGTGAGGTTGCAAAGGCAGAGGGTGGAGGTGGGGGATGGGGAGATGAGTGGGATTGGGATATGTAATGTGAAATTCACAAAGAATCAATAAAAGGGGTGTGTCTCTCTTTGCTGTGGCATTTAAGAACAGGTTTGTTGAGGACTGCAAGGCTTAACAGAAAAGGAAATAGATGATGAAGGTGGATGAAGGCTATAGACTCACAAGACACTAGTGAGAGGGGGAGGGGAGATTAGGGCAGAGAAGAGCAAGACCCACAGAGACCCCTTCAGTTCCTTCCCTTTCCAGGGGGTGACTTCCAGAAAGAAAGGAGCACTCCAAAACCCAGAGGGTAGCAAGGTTTTCTTAGAGTTGCTCTAAGCCTCTCCAGCTCCTGTTAGTGGCTCCAGAAATACCGTTCTGCTGGCTGGCAGCTCCCTGCAGGGGGTAAGTGAGCACGTTTAGGTTGTCCTGACACTGCTAATTGGGAGGTGCATTTTCCTCCTGGAGCAAACAACTAAATCCAGCAGATAAGAACCACTTATTCAACCTCCCATTCTCCAACCCCTACGCCACAATACACTCAACAAGGGTTCACACACAAAATAAAATCTCCCTGCCTGGCAGAGGACTGGTTGTCAAGTCCATCCTTTTCAATAGTTCTTGCGATCACATTTTACACTTTAGTTTTTCTAAGCAGATCATCTTTGTTATTGCTGACATTAGCCATTATCAGCTTAAAGGAAAAGCTCTCTTGATTCAAGAGGTTTAGGTAAATCTCTACTTTAGCTTTCTGGGAATTTCAGCTCTCAGTGGCCTAGAGAACTCAAGAGAGGGGAAAGCAATCTTGTTTCTAATTGATCTCACTCAACACAAACCTTTGGAAGACCCATCTCTGCCTGGTGAGTAGATGAGACCCCAGGCTAGATTAGGTTTCCAAGGGCTGAACTGGACCAAGTCCTTACACCAATGAATAATTGTTCTGTTTCTGAAATGACAGAAGATGACAGTTCCAAAAAATATGCAATGTCATTATTTGCATTGTGACTATGTCACTGAAAGGCCTATTTATTATCGGCTTGAGCATCATGGTGGTATTATGGGAAGGTGGGTGGATAATTATTCATATCACTGGGAGCACACCTTTATTTTGCTATGGGCAATAGGACATGTGGTTTTGCTCTCCCATGGACTCCTGAAATGACGTGGTTAGTGCCTCACCAAAGCACCAAATAAGGGATCTATTGATTGTGCATTGGAATCAGTAAAACTGTGATTTCTCAAAATATCCACTCTGTGTGTGTGCACACATGTGTGCACATGTGTGTGT
>LR750638.1:241344-304210 GCA_902729485.2 Mus minutoides
CTGGGAGCACACCTTTATTTTGCTATGGGCAATAGGACATGTGGTTTTGCTCTCCCATGGACTCCTGAAATGACGTGGTTAGTGCCTCACCAAAGCACCAAATAAGGGATCTATTGATTGTGCATTGGAATCAGTAAAACTGTGATTTCTCAAAATATCCACTCTGTGTGTGTGCACACATGTGTGCACATGTGTGTGTGTCCATATTCATATGCATGTGTATATGTGTGTGTGCATGTGTAGATGTCTGTCTAATTTTGTATATTTGGTTTCAGCTGGTTTTCTTAAGTAGGCTTTCAGCTTATCTTCTCATAAATTGGGTATTGAAGATATTTGGTTACAGAAACAGAAAGCTTGTCAAGACACATGTCTACTTCAATCAATTGTCTGTCTCTTTGATTTGACTAGGATCTCCTTGATCTGAAATTGTTAATTCAGAATCCCCTAGTAAGAGTATCTCATCACTATGTTACTAAGTAGAAAAAGTGACTGTTACTGGAGTAAGCAAGAAAAATAGTTTTATGGTTGGGGGTCACCACAACATGAGGAGCTGTATTTAAAAGTCACAGCATTTGGAAAGTTGACAATCAATGCTCTAGGGGAAGAAGAAAAACTACATATGAAGGTCTAATTGTTATTGCTACTTTCTATGCCACACAAGAAAGTTTACATAATAAATCTATGAGTGGATAGCTGCCTTGGAAGACAGATACTTGCAAGAACATAAATATTAGTCAGAGGTGTTCCAAAATGATTTCTATCTAAATGCAGGTAGCTCTGATATCCATGTCAGCTCCTACATAAAACATACTGTGTTGAGATAAAGATATAAAAATTTTTGTTTCACAAATAAGGAAGCTTTTCCTCAGCAAACATTTCTGTAGTTATTAGGCTGGTTTTGGGATCGAATGTAACTATATTACGGGAAACCAATAACAGCACATTGGTATTGTCCTGAGGCCGTGTCTGAAAGAAACTGACATTTGAATCAACAGAATGGGTAAAGACAATGCGCATTCGCCCAGTGTGGGAAGAGTACCATCCGAATGGTAGATACCCATATAGAACCAAAACAGGAAAAGGAAATGCTTTTCTTTTCTTTTCTTTTCTTTTCTTTTCTTTTCTTTTCTTTTCTTTTCTTTTCTGAGATACCCTTTTTCTTTTCTCCTTAAATACCTGGGTTTCTTGTTGTTCTTGTTGCTGCTGTTGTTGGTTTGGTTTGGTTTGGTTTGGTTTATTTTTAGATTCTACAGCCCTTGGACTTTGATACTCAGTTCTGTGGTCTACCATGTTATCAAGCCCCAAGGCTTTGACCTTAGACTAAGCTCTTATACCATAAGCTTCTCCAGTACGTAAACCTTAGTTCATGGCTCTGAGCTCTGCTATTACCTTCCTTGGTTCTCCAACTTGAAGATGGCTTGCTGGGTCTCTCCTCTGCATCCATCATTCCATAAGCCACTTCTTGTAATAAATCTTAAGCCAAGCTATTTATTACCCATCTTCTACTTATCAAACATCTATTTATCATGTATCCATCATCTATCTATAATCTATAACTATCTATTATCTATCATCTATCAACTCTTTTATGCCTTCTTCTCTCCTTTCCCCTTCTCCTCCTTCCTTCTGTCTCCTACTGATTGTTCCTTTCTGAAGAACTTTGACTAAAATTATCACTTAACAGAAGTATCCCATCAGGACAAAGAACTAGCAACCTGCCCACTGGATTTCCAAGCAAACGTATTTCCATCAAACCACCTAATGCCTGAGTGGAAAGAATGAGCAGTTCTCTGTAGGGACTTTTTTCATCCTATTCCACACAGAGTATTTAGTGTAGTTTCCAAAACAGTACAACTAGGAAGCATTCAGTTGACCACGGGAATCCCAGCTCCCCAGTATATGTATTAGATATCAATCAGAATGAGAAAAAATAATAATAATCACTTAAGAATGTTGAGTATGATAAGAGATGTGTAAACTGCATAGCAAAGCAATGAAAACTGGAAAACACCTGAGCTCAAAAAGAATGAAATAGTATCTTTCCCTGGAGAGTACAGGCAAGGAGAATGGGCTCAGCTTCAAAAGGTTGTCAGATGCCTGCTTTCTGTTTCTTTCCCCACCTCGGGTGTTGTCTTCAACTTTGTATGTGCAGTTACCTAACATTCATGCCCACAACCTTGCCAATGTGAAGAAGAGATAATTGGGAAGCAAATAATAAACTGAAAATATATTATCCTGAAATATGTTTCAGGTCTCTAAAGGACTAACATGAGTTGTGATTAATTTTTAGCAGAGAGTCTTCTCTTAGAACCCATTTTCCCCCTTTGGACCATCTCTGGGGGCTAACATTCTATAGCACATATCCTTGGAAACATTTGTCCATCAGTTTGCTTCAATTGTAAAGAGAGAGGCCCACATAGCTCACCTGTCTGAAAGGACGGAGGGATCTCTGGCTCTGAGCATCTCCTCAAGGATGGTCAGAATATGCCTAGTGAAGTGGGACCTGGCATACATTTGTGTCCACAGGTTCCAAAGGTGAGACAGGGTGAATCCATATAACTTCAGAGAACTGATCTCATGGCTCCCAAACCCGTGTGTTTGAAAATAAACATTAAAAAAGCCTTCTTCAGTTGAACTTGAGAAAGAAGGAAAATTCTTCACCCACACATTAAAAAAATATCCCCAAGCTACAATCAGTATTTTTAACACTTGTTAGTTAGGAGTCATCCAACCCTGTAAGTTTAGAACGGAGGACCAGCACAGGGAGCTCAAAATCCGTGAGTGGGAGTTCTGCCATCCATTGGGACACACAGAATGGCAGTTGAGATGAAGGTAACAAAGCTCAGGTTTCCCTCCATTGCCCAGACCTCCTGCTCCTCAGCTCTGACAGCTTCTCTTTCTAAATTCCATCTGATAACAGCTTCTTATGTGTAAACAACAGCACACTTAATTCAAGCCAACACTGAATTTGGACATCATATCTAATGGGCTAATAGTTATGCACACTTTTAAAATATAACTTAAAGCATATTCTAAAGATTTCTTCTATACTAGTACAAATCCCACTCATTTTTCTCCAGAGTGGCTTTTTTTGAGAGAGAGAGAGAGAGAGAGAGAGAGAGAGAGAGAGAGAGAGAGAGAGAAGAAAATATTTACAATTGGCAGGATTGAAACTGCACTTTTGGGTAGGATGATGGAATGGGTTCTCAATTGAGAGAAACTCATTTTGAAGCAGAAAAAATAAAGTGCCAGTCACTAGCAATTCCAAGCATAATATCTTATCTTATCTTATCTTATCTTATCTTATCTTATCTTATCTTAGTGGGTGTTTTGTTTGCAGTTATACTTGTGCACCAAATGCTTGCCTGGTACCTGTGGAGGTCAGAAGATAGTATCACATCCCCTGGGTCTGAAAGCCACCATTTGGTTGCTGGGAATCGAACCTGGGTCCTTGAAAGGACCACCAGTGCCGCTAACTTCATAGCCATCTACTCATTATTTAGAATATTTTTTTCTAATCAGAGAACTAATCATAGTTGTCTTTTCTATTAAAAAAAAAATTACTCTGTGACTCATTTCTGGCCAAGGATTTGGGCTTAGGAATGTACTTTGTGATAAGATTCTTGGTTTTGTTTGTTTGGAATTTTTCTTGTTGTAGTTTGTTTTGTTTTGTTTTGTTTTGTTTGTTTTGCTTTGTTCTTTGCTGAGAGACCTCTACCCCTCTACCTCATCTCCATGATGTTTCCTTAGCTTAAAGATTGGTGACCACTCAGTTACAATTATGTCTCTCTCTCTCTCTCTCTCTCTCTCTCTCTTTCTCTTTCTCTCCCCCTCCCTCCTTCCCTCCCTCCCTCCCTCTCTCCCTCCTTCCCTCCCTCCCTGTCCCCCACCCCTTAAAGTACTATGCCAATTGGAAGCAGTGTTCTTTTCTTTCTTCCAACATCATCCATCTTCCAAGGCACTGGTGTTGAACACTAAGCCTCTGAAGATTTCTCCCAAGCACCTAAAAGCCCAAGTCCCATAGCACACAGTATTATTGATTCTTTCTCTCTCGCCTAAATATATGAGGTTGCTATGAGGATCCATCCATGAAAGTATAATTGTGAGGATATTTCTGAAATGATCAACTACCATGAGACTGTGTTGAAACCATCGCCAGCAAGAGCCTGATAGCAATGTCCACAGAATTCCTCTGGCTTGTCTTTTCTCCCCGTGGCACGGATGTAAAGGCTCTGTCACACTGAGTTATCACTGTGGATTTAATTCCACCATTGCTGCACCTCCCCCATTTACTCAATCTCTGGGAAAGCAAGAGGCAAGTTGCAAATTTGAAGAGTCCCCAGCTGGGTTGAAAGCGCCAGTGTGGGTGCTGAACAAAGTATTATTAACACCGTGGGCAGAGGCAAAGGATCAGAGCGACACCTTCACCCTAGAAATAGCTCCCAGGCTCTCCTTTTCTGACTTTGCCCCTCCGGTAAATTTGTCGTGTGAACCGGAAGACACGGAAGCAAACCCTTTCTAACTGTTCCTGTCTCATCAACTGCCTGAGCTTATCCACATTAATGTGCTCCCCGTAGGACCTAGGTGTAGATGAGAAGACAACAGGGCCGAATAGCTAAACAGGACTTATTTTACAACATGAGCAGGGATGACAAATCACAAAACTAGTAAGCTTCCAGAGTCACCAGCAAGAAAGAGACCAAAGCCTCCCTAAAAAGAAAAACAAGAACCCCATAGAAACATCCAGTGCAAACTTCTTGAACCGTAGATTCCTTCCCCACATAGGTTTGACGAATCTGCCACTGGACTAAATAGCTTGCAATTTGGGTGAAGTGCAACAACACTTTGTAGGTTACTACATAAACATTTCCCTCTCCTTTCTTGCTTTTTATCTTGTCTAAATCTTGATGGCTTGGTTGTGAGTCTTTGATGGCTTAACCATCTCCCAAACCCTTGTCTAAATCTTTTTTTAAAAAAACCTTGATGTTTAAGAAAATAAACCTCGACAGTGTATTTAAGCATGACTTTGCATATTGCTTTCCTTGCCAAGAAATTTGATAGTCTAATGGCTTGCATTCTATGGCGTCCAGTGTCATACATAATTAATTATGAGTTAAATTTATTCTAATTGTAATTTGCTTCCTATGTAATTATTTTCATTTGTGTGTTAAAAAAAAGAAACCCTAGTAACTCCATGGTCTTTAAAAAAATAAAGATTTTTTTCAAAATGAAGACAAGAGATGAATTTAAATCTCATTCCCATATTTAATATGGCCGGTATGGACACACATTGCCAGGTTACAGGTAGATTCGGAAGACAGCATGAAACCTTGGAAAAAGGAAGATTGTTTGAAGAATTTTGCCCATGTTTCTTAAGTGTCTTGTATTTCAAAGACTCTTTAGTAACTCCCACCTCCTCCCTTCCCTCTATTTCTTTTTCTCTTCATCTTTCTTTTTCCTTTGTATGAGACAATATCTTGTTATATAGCAAGCTTGGCCTCTGCATTGCTTGGGTTATAAGCATGTGCCACCACAGCTGGCCACTGAAGCATCCTTTTTTTTTTTTTTTTTTTTGAAACATTCAACAGAAATGGTTTATTGCCTGTGACACATTACCTCATTGTCTTAGGGTTTTACCACTGTGGACAGACACCATGACCAAGGCAACTCTTATAAAGACAACTTTAATTGGGACTGGCTTACAGGTTCAGAGGCTCAGTCCATTATCATCAAGGCAGGAGCATGGCAGCATCCAGGCAGGCATGGTGCAGGAGGAACTGAGAGTTCTATATCTTCATCAGAAGGCCACCAAGAGAAGACTGGATCCCAGGCAGCTAGGATGAGGGTATTAAAGCTCATGTCCACAGTGACACACCTACTTCAGCAAATCTATACCTCCTAATAGTGCCACTCCCTGGGCCAAGCATATACAAACCATCACAGGCATAGAGAGGGAACAGATAAAACATTGCAACAAACCTGCTGCTGGTAATCAATTTTTAATACAAACCTTAACTAGATAAGAGAAAACTGTGTGAAAAACGAAGGCCTGGGAATGTCCCTAGAAAGGTCAAAATGACTCTCATTTTGCTTCATCTTGGATAGTCTTTGGGTGGACACCTTCATAAGCTTGTCTGACGAAAGTATTTTGCTTCATTTTGACACAAAATCCATGATGTTCTTTAAACTCAGCCATCAATAAAACTGCACAACCTTCTTCAGTGGGGATGCACTGGCCCCGCTTCAACTAGTGGGAAACACGAGGAAGCAGTGAGGCTAAAAACAGAAAGGGAGCCAAGAATCACAGTGTGTCTCCCAGGGTGAAGAAGTAATTTAATGCTGCTCTTTTACAACAGACACAAGTAAATAGTTTTCATTCATGCTTTAATTAATCAGATTAATGTAAGCACTAGTTGCAGGGAATGAATGTTTGTCTTTTCCATTCTTCTGCGTTATGATTTGCTTATTGGGAAGTCAGCTCCATTTCAGATAGCTTAGAGGAATAATTCTGCTTATTCAAGCATACTGACTGAGCTGGTTCCAGCAAGTAATATCTCTGCATCTCAGACTATGGCTCAGAGGTATATGCAGAGAAAATACCACTTCTATCAAATCAGGCAGGAACATTTGTCCCAAAGAAATGAAGCAAAAGGCAATTTCTTTTTAGGCCCAGCTGAATACTCTTAGAGATTACATCCTTATGCCACATTAATCTTCATGGTAAGACACCCCTTCTTTCCCCGCTTAACTCTTCTCTTTCTGGTCTTACTTATTCTTGACTATATCGCTGCATATTGTTTTTCTNTATATATATATATATATATATATATATATGTGTGTGTGTGTGTGTGTGTGTGTGTGTGTGTGTGTGTATTACATTAAAAACACTTATTATATTTTATTTGCATGAGTGTTTTGACTGCACATTTTTCTGTGCACTGTGGAGGTGCAATGTCTGTGGCACTCACAAAAGAGCATTGGATCCTCTGGATCCAGAGTTCCAAATATCTGTGAACTGCTATGTGAATGCTGGAAGTCAATCTGGGTCTTCTGGAAGAACAGCCAGTGTCCTCAATCACTGAACGACATCTCTATACCAAATAATATTTAAGTGTCAGTGGTTTTCGAAACAAGGTTCCATGTAACCCACTCCAATCAAGATCTCCTGATCTTTCAGCCTCTCCCTTCCCAATTCTGGGATTTATCCACACACCACCACGTGTTCTAGCTTTCCACAATTCAGTCATTCTGTCCTCTCCTCAGCCTTTGTTTCCTAAAGAATAAATCAAGTTGATAGTTTCTACGAATTTAGTCTTCTAGTTTATAGGGAAGCAATGAGTTACCTTTAACCTTCTAAATATCTATGGAGAAAGGAATCTTTTTCATGAAAAGAGGTTTTGGGTGCCACACAGGAGACACATGGAGGTAACCTACACACACACACACACACACACACACACACACACACACACACACACACCAAAATAAAAGACAATCTTTGGAGTAGATATGCAGTAGATATATTTTCTATCCACCTGCTTCAGTTTATGTTGTGAGATTTTAACTCTGGACATGTGATCTTTGAAAACAGAAGACTCACTGACACTCTTATGAAAGAGAACCCAGAGGGCTGACACACCATTTCCGCCATACAAAGTTAGACAGGAAGTTGTCCATCTGTGAACCAGAAAAAGGACCCTCACTAGATCAGTTCCTCCACTCCTTGATCTTGGACTTCCAGTGTTCAGGTATCAGAAACAAGATCCTATTAGGTACGCAATAATGCCGTTATTATTGCAATGCACTCCATTTAAGGATTCCAGAAAATTTCGGAATTTTTTTCAACAAAGATTGCTGAGTAACCAAGACACCTACTTGTTGGACCTTGTTTGGCCCTAGTTTGGGCCTTGAGGACAAAGAGCTGGCTCGTGTTTCTGTAGCCTTGTGAGAGAGCCTAAGCCTGGCTCGAGTTTTGAGAGCTGTCTCAGCCACTTCCGTACCAGGGTGACTCAGCAAGACCTGTTTGGCCCTGCCTCTGTCCTGCTATTGCTGATGCAGAGCTTTGCCATTGGCCCTGTCAGTCACTCCATACCCTCCATTACCCTTCCCAGCTTCCTATGTCATCTTACCCCACTAAAAATCCCCTTCCCTAGGTTCCGAACTTATATAAGCGAGAGGCTGATGCCATAAAGTTGAGTTCCTGCTTTGACAAGGCTCCGGGCTCAGTGTGTTTCTTTTGGGCTGCTAACACTCGCCATCCCTCTCAGCCCCCAGAGACGCTGGTGGAACCGGGACCTCTCTCCTCTTGCCTGAACCTGTTGGCAAGGAGCCGGCACCTACTTAAAAGAAAAAAATCGGGACGAATTTTTGACACCATGCTGGAAAACTGATGGAAGACAAAGCACGGACCTAGATGGAAGGACTGAAGTTGTGAAAGTGCACATACAACTTCTGCCCTTTGCTTCTAGACAGAACAACAAACTCACAAGAGACAAAAACAAAAAACAAACAAACAAAACAACAAACAAAACCTATTAGATTTTGTAAGACTGGAAACCCTTTGTCTTTCAAATGTAATCACAGAGAAAACAAAAAAATATGACACCTCAAAGGGTCCTTCATAAGTCAAAGAACTGATGAGAGATTTGTGTATAGACTATATAGAATTTATACATATCTATAGTTTAAAAATAACCTAGTCACATAAAATGGATAAAATATTTCAATAGGTATTTCTCCAAAGAAAATATAAAATGGCCATTAAATGATTAAAAAAAAGAGTACAATAACAATCATGAAATTGGGTGGTGGTGGTGGTGAATAAAGTGGCCCATATTCAAGGGCCTTTAAATACTTATGCCCTAGTTTGTGATGCTGTTTGGTGAAGCTTAGGTTGTGTAACCTTGCCAGAGGAAGTGTTGCTGAGACCACATTTGAGGCTATAAAACTTCCTGCCGTCCACAGTTTGACCTCTCTGCTTCGTGTTGATGGTTCCAGATGTGAACTTCAGCTCCCAGCTTCCAGCTCTAACCACTATACCTCCCTGCTGCCACAAGTCTCCATCACTGAGTGAAGCCAGGGCAGGATTTCAGGGATGTTCCTGGAATCAGGAGCTGAAGCAGAAGTCAAGGAGTGCTACTTACAGGCTTGCTCTTCATGAATTGCCCAGCCTGCTTTCTTAGGACACTCAAGACCACTAGCCCACAGGTAACACCACCTATAATAGTCTGGGCTTTCCGACATCAATAACTAATTAAGAAAATGCCCTACAGGTTTGCCTAGAGCCCAGGCATTTTCTTAATTGAGGTTTTCTCCTATCATAAAATTCTACCTTGTGTCAAATTGACATAAAACTAGCCAGCACAGTCATTAAAATGAGTGGAGTCCCTGAAACCATTAGGGAGTAAAATTACATAAAAAGATGAGTCAAGGGTACAAAATAGTACAGAAACAACATGAGACATAAAGGGGAAAATACGAGCTTGTGCTTGGTAATTGTAGCACATTGGTAACCTGAGGGAAATTGGTTTCTGGAGACTTGAGTGCACATACAACTTCTGCCCTTTGCTTCTAGACAGAACAACAAACTCACAAGAGACAAAAACAAAAAACAAACAAACAAAACAACAAACAAAACCTATTAGATTTTGTAAGACTGGAAACCCATATTTTCAATAAACCTGAAAACAAAAAAAACAAAAAAAAAACAAACAAAAAAAGAAAAGATGGAATTAAATTGCAACCATCAAAGACAGAGCAAGAGATGTATCAAGGATTCCTTTGACTTGGCTTTCCCTGACAGTGTATCTAAATAATGCACACAGGCAAAGGACAACCTGCCTGACTGGTTCAACATATTGACATTGTGGTATGACCTTGTTATGTATCCAAAGGTTCCAGATACATTCAAAAGTTACACAATGAAAAACTTCTCATAATGTACTATTAAGAGTTGATTTTTGTATTGGGCCACAGTTTAACTGTCTTGGAGTAAATGCAACCCTTGTGCTGCAGGGTGAACATGCCTGCAAATCTGAACAATGTTTAATCTTCTTTCCATCTTACCTAATCTTACTAATATTAACCTCTTCTACAATGTGGTCCCAAGTTACAGGATTGAAAGACTCCTCTTACAGTGTTAGTTCCAAGTTCCTATTCACGGTCCTCAAATGGCATGATCTTAAATAACTAAAATGAGCCCATGTTTTAAATTTTTTCTAATCCTAAACAATTTTGTTGGATATTTTCTTTATTTACATTTCAAATGTTTTCTCTTTTCTATGTTTTCCCTTCAGAAACTCCCTATCCCATCCCCCTCCCCCTGCCTTTATGAGGGTGCTCACCCACTCACGCAACCATTCCCATCTTCCTGCCCTGGCATTCCCCTACACTGGATATATTCTCCTCAGGCCCATGGGTGTCTCCACCCACAGATGTCCAACAAGGCCATTGTCTGCCACATATGTTGCCAGAGCCATGGGTGTTTCCATGAATAATCTTTGGTTGGTGGTCCACTCCCTTGGAGCTCCTGGAGGGGTGTGTGTGGCAGATTAACACTGTTGCTATCTCCATGGGGCTTCAACACCCCTCAGCTCCTTCAGTCCATTTTCCAACTCCTCCATGGGGACCCCACACTCAGTCCTATGGTTGGCTGTATGCATCCACCTCTGTATTTGTCAGGCTCCCGCAGATACCCTCAGGAGAGTCACACCAGGCTCCCATCAGTAAGCACTTCTTGGCATCCACAATAGCATGTGTTTGATGACTCTATATGGGATGGATCCCCAGGTGGGGCAGTCTCTGGATGGCCTTTCCTTCAGTCTCTGCTCCACACTTTGTCTCCATATTTCCTCCTGTATTTTTGTCCCCCCTTCTAAGAAAGACTGAAGAACTCACACTTTGGTCTTCCTTCTTGAGCTTCATGTGGTCTGTGAATTGTATCTGGGTATTCTGAGCTTTTCAGCTAATATTTACATATCAGTGAGTTTATACTATGTGTATTTTTTTTTTTGTAACTGAGTTACTTCACTCAGGATGATATTTTCAAGTTTCATCCATTTGCCTATGAATTTGATGAAGTCATTGTTTTTTAATAGCTGAGTAGAACTCCATTGTGTAAATGTACCATATTTTCTGTATCCATTCCTCTCTTGAAGAACATCTGAGCTTCTGGAGGCCACCTGGAATCAGAGTGGAGAGCATGTCTAGAAGTACTATCCATAGTGAATAAAGAAGGGAAAGAGAACAGAGAGGAGAGCCCTGGCTTGCCAACGTCAGGAGCCAAAGATCTAGATACCATTCCAATTGGTTCTACATCATTCTTCCTGAGATGTGTGCTTCATGGCAATCAGAAAAAGACTGGTCAGTCTTTTGGGGAGGCAGCTACAGTTCCACGTAAGAATTTTTAAATCTCAAGTTGAGGATGGATGAACCAATGACTTTTTTTTCCAAATGAGTTGATGATTAATGTAATTAAGCAGACTTTGAGGAAACCTCACGAAAGGAGAAGCACAAAATTAAACACACATACACACACATGGGGGGGGAGACTTATTTGCCAAGTGCTCAGGAAAAATAGTAGCAGACAAGTGATAACAGTTAGAAAGTACTTTTATTCTTAGCACTGGAAATTCCTTTTAATTACAATAAAATGCACTAATCATGTCTTGTTTTATTTTTGTTTTCCATTCACACGGGTTTTTCCTTCTGTTAATGCATAGGACACAGCACACCAGATGACCTGGGCTTTTAGGAAAATGTCTTCCACCCTATTTGTAATTGTTTTGCATATTTACAAAGGCATGAAAGCATCCTGCAGGTATAATATAGAACCTAGTTGCAATGCCCTTAATGTGTTAAAGGGACACTGTAGAAATCTGTGCTTTGCACCCCATGATTTTCTTTGTATTTAGGATTTAATAGCAACTGGAGGATTGAACCTGGACTCAATCAAGGCCAAGTAGCATACCCATGTGGTTGAGCCACAGGATAGATACCCAGATGTTGGGTGGGTCATTATTTATGAGAGTGTCTGTGAGAATGTTTCTGGATGGCATTAACATTTGAACTGGGAGAGTAAGGCAGGCTGTCCTTTCCTATGTGAATGAGCATCCTTCTGTTCATTAAGGATGGAGAAACTGATTTTTATCTCTGCCTGTATATCTCATCCCTGAAAAAAAGGATGGCTCTTCTTTCCTGCTTCTGCTATCTCCTCGAAGCCTCAGCCTCCAGAATTGTTAAAGCCAGCTCCTCATAGTAAGTATATCATATGTTCTTCCATCTATTGCTTTTACCTTTTGATCTATTTTCTTCTCTGTTTGTCTGTCTATCTCTAGATCTATCAGACTCCCTTCCTGTCTGTCTGTCCCCGCTGTAGGTTCTGTTTCTCTGGATACACTAGACTAGTACAAACTCTCTCTGTGCTCCCACACAGAGATGTTGATTTCAAATATACATTGGAAATCTCTTCTAGTAAGCCACTCTATCAATACTTTCTAAGAAAGCTGAAGAAGTTGGGGTATGTTGGTGGGTTTTTTTTTTAATTAGAGAAAAAAGATTTGATATTTAAAATAAACATATGGATATATGACAATCTCAAATAAAAAGTATTGTTTAAGATAAAGCCACAAGGTGCTATTCAACAAGTATTCTCACATAACAAGATTGATTGCCCAGTTCCTTATGGTTAACCAATTGTCCATCTGCACCCATGAAACCTGGGTGGGTGAGCAGATTCTGTCCCCTCCTCTGAAATGGCCATATGATCCAGGTTTGGCCATCTAATGCCAGCCTCACATTATCTTAGTGTCTGGGCCTGTCTATGTTGGAGTGTTTCCTGAGACTTAAGTTGGCACATAGAGTAAGATGCACGCCTTCTCGTTTTTCAATATTCCTGGACATCAGCCATGACTTTAGAGTAGTCCATAGACAGAAAACCTATCTAGACAAGGAAGCACAGGAGCCAGACACAAAGAGAACTGGCTATTTATTTTTGCAACAGGGTCCGGAACTCACTTTGTAGACAAATAGACCAGGCTGGCCTTGAACTTATAAATAAAGATCCACTTGTGCTTTCCATGACTTGGGAGTAAAGGCACTTGCCACCGTGAACTCCTGGTGAGAACTGGGATACGGATGTACATCTAGTTCCTGACCATATTAATTCCATGAGGCCTTTATAACCTCTTTGTCTTTATTCCATTGGAATCCAGGTACAGCCAGTTATAGCCCACAAAGCCACTCAATACAACTGATACTAAAATAGATATTTGAATTTTCTTTAATTTTTTTTCGAAATGCACATTATTATGACTTACAGACACTGTTCTGTTCAGTGTGTCTGACTTTAGGACATTTACATTTTCTAAGTCTGCTATCCATTTTTTTCAGGCTGGTTCTGCAGCGCATGAATAGGAGCAGTCCCAATCTGGGGCCCCCAAACACCTGTGCATACCATCACCTTCCCACACACAGCATGGTGAAAGGCTGGCTGGCTGTGTTGACAACCTCCTTCCATGTGCTACCAGATCCATTCCTGTGACCAGAAAGCCTTCCACTCTTATTCACAGGCCCCCCTGCCTTGCACAATGACTGCAGCATATTATTCAATATTTTTATTTTGAGTAAATGAACGCCTCAAAATTATTTTCAGAGCATCAACATCACTGCCTGAAATTACTCCCTGACATCTCAGAAGAGTTTTCTTTGACTTGGTGCATCCCTTCCCAATGATTTGACATATGATCATGTTTGCACACAAAACAAACTGACAGTACCTTTTTTGATTTCTCCCAAGAATCACACCTCAGAAATGAATGTCAATACTTCCCATTTTTCCATACCTAAGGTATAGAGCTCTCAGGCCACCCCTTTTACTGGTGTTTCTAAATATACACAGATAATGTGAAGCGAATAATCTTCCTTTAATCTTGGCTGCTATGTTCTTAGCCTTAATCTTACCAGTAAATAAATAAATAAATAAACAAATAAATAAATAAATAAGGGGCTGGACAGAGTAAATTAGTGAGCTCTACACGAAGGCTGGCAACTGACACTCTTAAAACACTAAGACTAACTCAACAACCCATGTTTATCCAAGTGCTTGCAATTGTCCAGCCAAGATGGAGAACCTGCCTTGGTACTAACTAGCATTTAACTACTGGGTCTTAATTCCAGGAATTATTCTGGAATCAAAAGTCTGTGTTTGCATGATCTCTGCTTCTGTTTGGCCCCCTCCTGAGCCTCCCTTAGTCCTTGCCCGCCCCTCTACTCCATCAGACTGCCTGGGGCAGGAGCCAACCACAGGGCTGACTCCATTTATTCTCTGCATGACAGATTTGTCTCATCCCACCCACTCCACCTGAGGCTGAACAATTGAGGCCAGGTGTGCAGAGACACAGACCAACAAGGACCAAAGCCAGGTCACCTGTCTTCCTAGGTGGTGGAGGAAAAGATTTCTCTAGAAGGCTAAACATTGCCAATTTGTCCTGAATTCTGTTCGTAGCTAAGGAAATGCTTTAAGGAAAGGTAAAGGAACTGCTTGCTGTTTTGTTTGTTTGTTTATTTTTCTTTTTTTTCCAAATAGATTTTAAAAGTTGTTTTGAGAATTTCATGTGTGAGTATTGTGTTCACGCCATTTCTTTCCTCTGTTACCTCCCTCCAACTACTCCAGTGCCAGTATCCTGAACCCCACCTGTCCTCTCAAGTTCATGGTCTCTTTTTCTTGATTATTACTAAATATAGGAATGTACATGTGGGACAGTGGACCATGCTAGGATACTTGGTAAGGCTAAGTGGGTTCAGAGTCCCTGGCACTCGGGTACCCTGAAACAGTAGACAGCTCCCTGCTCCCTGCCAGGTTCCTGGCCTGGAACATGAGCTAGCCACACTTCTCATATAAGGAAACTTGACCTGTAGTCACGAAGCCCCTGAACAGAGTTCTCCATGCTAATGAGGTACCTAGAGATCCTGAGGGTTTAGCCAATAAGCTTCCCTTCCCAGACATTTCTTCCTATAAAAGGTGTTTAATCTCTGGTCCACCCTGAGAAGTTGGTATGCATCCACTTTCCATGATGAACAGTCAAACGGTACGGATAAACATGGACTGTCTCTTCCATTGAAACACCACAGGGAGCATGGAGAAGGCCTTTGCCTACAGAGCTGTAGCCTAAGACTCCAGTAGAAGGCCCATCTGCACTTCTGGACACTCTCTACTACCTTTTTAAGGTGGAGTTCCCCATTTTCCCAGCCCCAGGTTCATAATCACCTTCAGCCCGTGGGACCATAACAGCCCCAGCCTGGCCTATGGACCCCTGATCCTTCATTCCCAACTCCTCTCTGTTGTACCCCAGTTCCCAGGAGTAAGGGAAACCCAACTTTGGCCTCCCCCCATGTTAGACTTTGTTCTTCCATCCCCTGAACAGTGTCGATGTTTCGGTGCTTCCCCAAAGCCCAGCACTCACAGCCGTGGTGGCAGTGGTGGTGGGTCAACACAGTCAAGCAGTCTCTGAGTTTCACCTGCCCAAGCGACTGTTCCACACCCCAGTGGCGAGACAGATCATGGACCAACATGTACACACACACATAATACACACAACACACACACACACACACACACACACACACACAGAACTTCTGGTTTTGTTTAGTGCTACTCTTACAAAGATGTTAAGGCTGACCACTTAGTACTGAATACCTACTTAAGTGGTTACACTGATTCTCCATCTGAGTACAGTCACTAATTACATACAGTGCTTCATCTAGGACTGGGCCTTGTGAAATGAGATTCCCCTTGTCAACACTGGCATGTCAACTGGTGGTGTCATTGTTCAGATCTTGTTTAGGCAATTATACTGTTAATATTTCATTGTTACAGCTTTCATGTAACATGTAGAAGACACAATCTTGTAGAAGATGTGTCTTGGTCTTCTGGATCTTGCAAATTTTCTGCTTTGTCTTCCTTCTTGGATGGTCTCTGAGCCTGGAGTGTAGAGATTGTATTGTAGATATATCAATTGAGTTGGATATTCTGGGGTGAACTATTCTCTATGTGTTGACCAGATATGGATTGCCTTAATGTTCTCTGCTGCAAGATGGAGCTTCTTAGATGATAAATGAGAACTACACTTATTTGTGGGCATAAGGATACATATGCAGAATGAAGTTAGAAATTATACTTTTAAGGATAATTGCCGGTAGTGGATTTTCCTTTAGGTTCACTGGCCTTTCCTGCAACATATAGTCAGCTAGGTTTACAGCACAAGTTCCCTCCTATCAACTAGGACTTAAATCCAATTAGATGGCTGTTGGTTATCCCAAAGATATAAGTAACCCCTACTGAAGCACTGGGGATATCTTGCATTTATGGTCGTTGTTGTAGTTCATAGGTATCACAGCTGGGTAGAACTCTTGCTTTTGTATCTTAGAAGTTTGCATAGCACCCTCCAGTACTATGACATACTCAGTCCTCAGGGAGATAGCAGAGAATCTTCACCATCTATACATTTGAAAAAGAATTAATATCTAGAATATGCAAAAAAGCCCAAAAAGGAAGAGTTAGGAAATCCACAAGATACAAATGACCTAATTAAAAATAGGCTATGAACCACAGCTATGCATACTGCATGTAAGCCACACTTGATCATCATGTCTAAGAAAAGAAAAAAACTGACAATGGATGTTGTTAGGATGTGTGAAAACGGAAGTCCTAGTCGCAGTTGGTGGAGTAGCCAAATGAAACAAAGAATCTAGAAATCAGTATATTTCATATAACCCATTAATACTACTTCTCGGTGAATGACTAAGGGTCTTGACATCTTACTCCTCAGATACTTGCTTAGTCAGGTTCATTGCTACCCTCTTCACAATAACTAGGAAATGGAATCAACCTAGTGTCCTTCAAGTGATGAATATATAATCAAAATGTGCTGCATATACAATAGAGCTCTACTCAGCTGTAAAGAAATAAAATCATGACATTTTCAGGTGAATGAATAGATCAAGTGAGTGAGGTAACCTAGGTCCAGAAAGAAAAACACCACATCTTCCTTTCCATCTGTAGATTTTAGCTCCAAATTCTCAGTGTGTGTGTATGAATATAAATATGTATATATGTGAATATATATGAATATAAATACATATGTATATGTGTATATACATATAACATAGAGTAACACAAAAACTAGAATAATGAAAAGAAGTAAGAGAGGCTCTAGAAGGGAGAATTTATATAGGTACTATAAAGGGGGAAATAGAGAAGGGGAGGTTATTTGGGAGGAGAGAGGACAAATATAGAAGGAAAGGCTACAGATAATGACACTAATGATGTTTGAAAAGGTCATAGAATATATTGTAAACCTAAAATTACATTACATATGTATACCCTACACACACACACACACACACACACACACACACACAGAGAGAGAGAGAGAAAGAGAGAGAGAGAGAGAGAGAGACAGAGAGAGAGACAGAGAGAGTTATACCACACAGATTGACAAAGCTATCCAAGAGTCATAGACTTTTATCAACATCCCAGTTTCAGACATTAGGAACTTCCTCCTTTTGAGTTTTCAATCAAGGAAGCCAAGAGACACACCCATGAAAAAACAAATAAACAAACAAACAAAACAAAAACAAACCAAAACCACCATAGGCTATTGCCGGTGCCCTCCATTGCCTCCTCCCGGAGTTTGAAGGTAGTCCCTGCCTATTGCTGAAGACATCACGCAGTTCAACCTAGGTCTCAGAGGGATTAAACTAGATAGAACCTGGGAGCTCAATAGATACTTAAAAAAATAACTTTTGTTGTTACTAAATACCATGTATTACAAAAAATATGCTACTGCATTGTAAATTAGTTTTAAACTGTTTGATACCAATTACCAAGGGAGAAAGAAGAATTATTTGGACCTATCCAAGTGGATAAGATCTGTGGTAAATTGGTAGTTATTTTCCAGAGAGCCAGATTTTATAGGTGTACGATTACTTCTAAGTTCTCTCTGTCCTCATCCCTTGAAACACATTTACAACTTCACCACAGGTTCTTTCCCCCTCAGCAGCTCTGAGACTGCTGCCCTTTCACTGGGGCAAATTGTGAAAACCATTGTTGGGAAACCCTTTATTCTTCATTTCAAAAGTAATTGTCTCGGTTCACAGCCATTAAGGCTTCCTTGAATTAGAACTCGGCTGACAGTGGTGCAGAAGTTCAACTTACACCCTCCCAACCCCCTTCCTTTCTTAACTAGGGCTTGGTTACAGTGAGCATTCTTGCTTTTGGAAGGAAAGAAACAACCCTCTCCTGGGTGATTGTCATGAATTTCAGTGCATCACTCTGCTCCTTTCCAAAATTCTTTACCATGTACTGCATTTACAAGTGATCACTCAGAAAATGGGGTGATTACAATGATTACTAGGAGTCTTAAACTTGCATACATTTACAAGCCATCAAAATGGTTTAACATGTTTAATAATCATGTGTACACACAATAAATGGTGGAAGGGAAGGATGTTCTTAATAGAATGTCAAATGCAGCATAGGCTAAGGGGTTTCCAATTCATTAGCTTTTATTGTCTATTTTATTACACAAACTAAACTCAAGAACAAGGAAGTCTAGTGCATTTATCACCACATACAATTGCTGCTAAGTTTTTTTTTTTTATCAAAGTTGTTTAATCAGTCTTTTTATTTCTGTCATTTTAGAACAAATTTCCAATTTTATAATGTTATTTCCCTGTGTCAGTAAGAATGGACATTTCAAACATGTGGTTATTTTTCATAAAACTCAATTTTATAATTACTCAGAGTAAAATAAAATATCTTGGGTTGTTTGTTTGTTTGCTTGGTTTTTTTTTTTTTTTTTTTTTGAGATGAGGTTTCTCTGTGTAGCCCTGGCTGTCTTGGAACTCACTCTGTAGACCAGGCTGGCCTCGAACTCAGAAATCCTCCTGCCTCTACCTCCCAAGTGCTGGGATTAAAGGCGTGCGCCACCACTCCCAGCTTAAAATAAAATATCTTACATTTACTTAAAAATGTGCCTGTGATGGTTTCTCTATGCTTGGCCCAGGAAATGGCACTGTTGGGAGGTGTGGTCTTGTTGGAGTAGGTGTGGCCTTGTGGGTGTGGGCTTTAATACCCTGTCCTAGCTACCTGGGAGCCAGTATTCTTCTAACAGCCTTCAGATGAAGATGTAGAGCTCTCAGCAACTCCTGCACCATGCCTGCCTGGGTGCTGCCAAGTTCACAGCTTGATGATAATGGACTGAACCTCTGAACCTGTAAGCTAGCCCCAATTAATGTTGTCCTTATAAGAGTTGCCTTGGTCATGGTGTCTATTAACAGCAGTAAAACCTTAACAAAGACAGAAGTTGGTACCAGGAGTGGGGTATTGCTGTGATAGGCCTAACCATGCTTTTGTTTGGAGGAATATGGATTTGGGGACTTTGGAAAGCAGTGGAATGCTTAAAGTTGGGCTTTATGGGCTACCCTAGTAGGAAAATAGAAGACCTTGTTACTGAGAGTGATTTGAGTTGTGCAGACCTAGCCCAAGAGGTTTCAGTGAAGAAATTCAATATGTTTTCGTGGTATTTTGGTGAAGAATGTGGCTACTTTTTGCCCTTGTCTGAAGAGTCTACCTAAACCTAAGCTGAAGAGATTTATATTCATTGCAATGACAAAGGAAGTCTCAAGAAAGCCAAACAGATCTCTGAGCTCAAGGCCATCCTGGGGCAAAGCAGGTTCTAGGTGAAGAAAAACTTAAATGCAGGCATGGTGGTACATACCTTTAATCCAAGAATTATAGAAGACAGAGCCTTGCATATCTCTGAGTTCAACGTCAATCTACGGAGTAAGTTCCAGGAAAGCGAAGCTTAGGCCATGAGGAAGTTGGAAAACAGACAGCTGCTAATAGAATAAGTGGGACATGTTCCAGTCCCAGCAAGCAGTAGAACACGGCAGCTTCAGCCATGTGGCTCTGGCTTTCAAGTGAAAAATAGAAGGGACTACTGGGATAATTATGCTGGTTAGCTGTAGCTAAGAAATTAGTGCTGATTAAGAAGAGACCAGCATCACTGAGGTGAAAATATCCTGGGAAGTGTTTTCTGAGAGCACGAAGAAGCTGTGTTCCAGAGATAGCCAAGGTTGTACCTCAAGCTGCAACTGTACTTGGCAATGTATAAGAGTCACCCAGGTAATTCAGGTTTTGAAGACATGAGGGGTCATGAAGGGCAGTTGAGGCTTGGCACTGTAGGAGGCCATGAAAGGCCATTGGTGAAGGTGTAGCCTCAGTTGTAGTTGACAGCCCAGGATTGAAGGGATCATGCAAAGGATTTGAGGCTCTGCATTATGAGGAGAGCCTATGAGAGGCTACTGGTGAAGCCTAGTTGCAACAGAAGACCCCAGTGTACTGAAGATTCCACTACCATGGGATGATCACAAAGAACAGCAGTGGCAATGGAGTGGAACAACCTGAGCTTAAAAGTTGTAACATTGAAGTTGACTTGTAGACCCATGATTTTCAAGATGTCAGAGCCATAGGATATCTTCTGAGGAATGCTGCTAATAGGGAGTCAACCTAGGCCAGGAAAAGAAGTTTGTTGCCATCAATAAAGATGAAAAGGGATTTGGAGATCTAGAAAGTGCTTTGACAGCAGACATGGAGATGCAGAGTTTCAAGTTTGCTGAACTCACTTCCTATCTTGATTCAGGAATTGCAGTTAATTGATTAGATGGATCTCAGAAGAGACTTTGAACTTTGGACTTTTGACATGATTGATACTGTTATAGTCTATGGAGACTTTAAAAGTTGTACTAAATGCACTTTTAAGATTATGCTATGGTTACATATGACCCTCACAAACTCATATATTTGAACAAGCCTATGGGGTCCACAGAGTGGAATGTGATGGTTTGTATATGCTTGGCCCAGGGAGTGGCACTGTTGGAAGGTGTGGCCTTGTTGGAGTATGTGTGACCTTGTGGGTATGGGCTTTAATACCACTGTCCTAGCTACCTGGCAGCCAGTATTCTTCTAGCAGCATTCAGATGAAGATGTAGAACTCTTAGCTCCTTCTGCACCATGCCTGCCTGGGTGCTGCCATGTTCCCAGCTTGATGATAATGGACTGAACCTCTGAACCTGTAAGCTAGCCCCAATTAGATGTTGTCCTTATAAGAATTGCCTTGGTCATGGTGTCTGTTCATAGCAGTAAAACCCTAACTAAGACAGTGTCCATGTTAAAAATTCTCTTTTTATCCCTTGAAAACAGGTTTTCCTCTTTGGTTGATTAAACTTGAACAGGGCCTGCCGGTCACAGATACTTGGTTCATGGTTTTAAGGTTGATTACTTGTTAAAGCAGGTGATGAAAGCTGCTTCAAGATTTTGGGGAGCAAAGTAGCATGGTGATAATCATGTTCCATCTAGCATCCTGGGCAATAGTGGGCTTCATCTGGGCTGGGCCATCAACCAGAAAATGACTTCGTTCTGAATCTGTAAGGAAGGCCCATGAGGACCACAGGGATGCGGCAGCAATAGCAAGCTAAGAAATGCAAGGTTTTCTGGGACGAGAAATTGATCAGATTCAAAGAAACAAGGACACAAAGATGTCTATTGCACAATTATGCTGTCATAATAAAATAATCATATACGACTGAAAATAAAATCCTAATATTTATTGGGGCAATGATTGTGTTGTGTTAAGTAGATTGCATACATTTGATTTTATTTAACCACCCCAAATATATGAGCTAGGTGCTAATGTGGTCTTTATTTTAATGATACTAGAACTATATCTTCAAGAAGTCAAACATCTTGTTCATGATCATACACAAGCTGATTATGGGTACGATGTTGGTGTCTACTGAGATTACATTGTTGATGAAAGCGTTGGGTGGAAGAGGTAGAATGGAGGGGGGGATGTCTAATTATTTAAACCTTTGACAGTCAAGAAAGAGGGGAGATAAGCCTTGAAAATAATATTTTGTGTGTTTTGTTACTCGATGAGGGTGGGGCATCTGAATTCACACAAAACAAATTTGAATGATAAAAATCAATGTCTATTTCTCACATGGGTAGGTTGCAGACTGAGCCTTAGCTCATGTCCACAGTCAGGATTAATGCCAAGACAGCAAACTCTCCAGGTTCTAGATTGCATCTTCTGGTCACAAAGGAAAGGAAGTCCTTATCTTGAATTATATTGCTTGCTTCAAATAAAGATAACCACCTGATCAAGATAATTTATTAGCCAAGAGAGGATAAGAAGAAAACAAAGGGTGGTAAACTAGGGAAACATGTACCACTCATAGCAAATATAACCCCCCAGATCTGGGTTAGACAACGAGCACCCACCTCTCTCACTATAATGTGAGGTTAGAAACTCTGAAGAGTTTCCTTATATTGTAGTTGTTAAATTTATCTTTGAAAATAAAAAAGTAAATAAAAATATACCTTTCATAGGATGAAGCTTTAGAAAACAATATATCCTCTGGGCTAAGAAGACCTGCGATCTGAGCCTTGTTTCCTGTCTTGCTGGTTTTAGACTAATTTTTCTGAGTTGGGAATCCAGCCCAGAACCTTATGCAAACATGTACCGAGTCACAGCCTTCTTTGAAACTAGTGAATATAAAATCAACAGTAGAAACACAAAGGAAGCGGACAGTCACGAGGCAAGTCAACATCTGCAAGGACAAAACATAGAGCATACAGCATTAAAATCTTACTCCTCCTCCCAGTCACTTGATCATATATAAATTGGACTTAGCTACTTACCTATGCTACATATTAGATGGTGGACAGAAAGATCATCTACCTGTATTATGTTATGTACTTTCTTGTTAATATTAGTAATAGATGCTTAGGCCTTGTGGAAAAAACAACAGTGGTTTTTTTTTTCCCCTTCAGCTTGGATGATCTGACAGTTTGACATTGTTGTACTAACAAAGTGTGTGTAGGAAAATGGAAAGGCCTGTTGCTTAGCCACAAAGCCCTAGAGTGGAGAGTGTGTGCCTATGGGTAAACAGATTACCTGGCAGCCCTTCCAGAGAGCAGCAGAAGTGTACAGCTCCAGGTCACACCTGTCCAGCCCTTGTCACATCTGTCTCTCCCTAATGAAACCCCACTCTAAGTCATGGGCTGCCTTGTAGGTACCTGAGAATATTTAGTCATTTGAATGGATGATTCATTTCCACATCTCAGGTATGCAGATCTGTGAAATGCAGCAGTAAAGTTGAGGTCTTACAGTGAAGTACAGGTGGCGGTGCAATCTTGTCTAACTCAAGGAAAACGAGAACATTCTTGTTCTAAGCTCATCCTTGGGCTGCAAAGCTTTGTTGCTGTTTCCCCAAATGGGAGAAAAGCATAAAACACAAAGCCATGTAGGTTGCCTCGTGGTGCTATCCCAGCACAGTACTTGTCGTGTTCTAGGAAACTGTATGAAGCAATTTAAAGAGGAAATCGGCTTCAGTGTTTGTTCTCAAGGAACCCGTAGTCTTGTGAAGTGTTGATGATGACAGGTGGAAAGAAAGTGGTCTCAAGGGTATAAAGAGAAGGCTTTCTAAGTCATTTATGGGAAGAGCAACAGGATATCAAGTTCATTACCCTAGCCGAGTATTCTGGAGTAATTAGCAGTTGCCCAGGTGTCAGCTGGAAATTGTGATAATAACGGCAGTAAAGGAAAGTAAATTCAGAAGGGAAGGAATAGAGCCGCATGGGCAAAGTCATTCAAGATAACGTTGCCATCAGGTAGCTGTACAGACATAGTACAGAAGGCAAGCTACACAAGAGATCACATGGAAATTGAATATGTTTTAGTGTGTTCCCATTTTATCATAAAAGTAAAAAAATATTAATCTTGCTAAACTAAAATATACCTAATATATCATACCTAATTAGTAATTATATCTGGACTATTTGAGTCCGTGATAACCATCTCATGGAGTAGGTATATTTTAATATCTTGTTCTTTTTATTTGTGGGGCACTGTGTGGGTGTTGTATACTTACTTAGCATTGATGAGTGCATCTGTGTACAGAAGCACACTCATATGTGTGCATATGCATGCGGAGGTCAGAGGTCAGTGTTGGGTGTTTTCCCCCTCAATTGCTCTATATTTTCAGTCTTTGAGACAGAATCTTTCCTGAACCCAAAACTCATCAATACAACTAGGCTGGCTGGCAGCTAATGAGCTTCAGGCATACCCATGTGTTCATACCCACAGAGTTGGGTTAGAGGTCAGTGTCTCATGCCTGGCTTCTTATGTGGGTTCTAAAGATATGAACTCAAGACCCCATGTTTGCTTCTTAATGGTGCTTCACTGTATGAACCATCTCCTCAGTCCCTCTAGCAAGCATACTTTACACTGACAAATACCAAGGTTTGTAACCAATTCTACCACCATGTAATATTTGGTTTTTCTAACCAAAAGTTGTGAAACTCATCTGTACTCCCTAATTTTTAAAGGCACTTCATAGAATGCAGGTGTTATAACCAAGAACGTGTTTTATTGTCTTTCCAGAAGAGGATCGCTTGCTCCATTCGATCATTACACGTTATACACTAGGCACTGAGCTACCTGAGCTGCTCTCATCTGTACAATGGAATACTACAACATAAAGTTGACTCCGGAGCAGCAAAACCAAGAGCACCAAGACTTAAGTTAGCCTGTACTTATTTCCCACAAATGCAAATACGTGGAAAGCAACTTTATCTTCAAGGTAACAAGACAGAAGAACTGAATGAAGAAGAATTCCAGGGCACACTCACAATGGCCAAAGGCATCATCAAGCACGCAACAGAAAGAGGGAGTGGCCAAGGGATAAAGAAGTCTAGTGGATATTGAAGGTGCACTGTTAATGTACATGGCATTTCACATTTATCTCTGCAATGACATCAATATGAGTGAGGTGTGTTATTATAGGCTAGACAAAAGGATAATGAGTTCCAGTCCCGTCTGGATAGCAGAGCAACATGCAGCTCTAGAAAACCTTACATGAATAGAGCTATAAATGTGGGACGTCAAGTAAAAGGGAAACATAAGCAGTCCTGTTCGTCTCTCCTCTCTAGAGGTAACAACAATCAAACCATCAGTGTGTGGGCGACTAGAAACAGTCCTCATCATGACCTTTCTCAACTATGCTTGTCTGTCCTAGCACGAGACAAAACCCTGTTCTTTACTTCTGCCGTTGTAATCCATTTAGCCCTCTTCTAAATTCAATAATGAAATCCCCGTGTTTTGTTTATATGCGCCAACCTTCTTCCTCCTCAGCTGTGTATTTGTGAAAGACATCTTGGCACTTGAATTCCTGTCCTCCATCTATGTTGCTATGACGGATCAAGGACACCCCACCATTCTTTCATCCATCTTCCTGTTGGAAAATGCTTAGGTGGCTTCCCATTTGTTTAGTTTCTAGTCATGCAGTCATGAGCATTCTTGTCTGCACACATATTCCCACCACATACTGGCCAGTAGCATCACTTGCTCTTAAGGTACACTTGTGTTCAGCTGGAGCTAATTCCACACTGTTAAAAAACAAACAACCAAAATCCTTGAGTCCTTACAGAGTCTATAGGCACTAAATCAAAATATCATATGGCTGCAAAGCACTTAAAAATCAGAGTCAACCAAAATTAAAACTCTTAACACATTGTTCTTGCAGACCTCAAGGATACAGAAACCTAAGGATGGGGAGATGAATCTCAAGGAGTTACCTGGAGGCTGTGGATCTCCTCTGCTTAGAACCCCTCTGATTTGTCCAGGATGCATTTACCAAGTGTGATAGTTAACCTTGGTTGTATACTTTTCTGGATCTGGAATCAACTAAAAGGGTGAGAGTTTAACTGAAGAGTTATATTATGGGGTACTGAGAATCTTCAAAGTTCTATTGAATTGGTCTATGATTTGTTTGACTTTACAGGTGTCGATGCATGGCCTGACAACTATATACCTTTGTAATCAAAATGGCAGGTGGGCTTCTGAACATGGACATTTCTGAAATCGTTGGCAATTCTGTCCTGATTCCAGATACAATCCACCTAATGATTTTTATGACCCTCAAATCAGCAACGCATGTAGCAACTTTAAATATTAAACATTCGAACAGAACACAATCCCCGGGTTACTAAATTGGTACCTGCTGAAGAATGGCAGTAGGAAAATATTGAAGTCTTTGTTCTCAATAATTAGGTTATTATGCTTTTATAAGAGCAGAACACTTTGTATATACAGTCAAATCACTGCAGTTCATAGCACAGATTAGCCTCATGCCCGGGCTGAGGTGACTCAGGCCACTGCAGCATGATGGCATGAGCAGTGTACATGCTGTGTACTCAGAAGACTGTGGTGAAGTTTCAGGATACAAGGTCGGGGAGCACTACCAGAAACTCCTGGAGTCTGTTATATTGAGTTATATGAGTTACACTGTGTCTACTCATAAACCTGTTACGATTGACAGGTTTTTAACAAGCACCAATTGTCACCAGTTATCCACAGGTGGGTCTGAGCCGCCTAGCAGGGTGAATTGTTATAGTGGACAGGGTCGCCAATCATTCAGATGTAAGACAGAATGATTTGAGAGGAAAACATATGGATCCAGGTTACTGTGGCATAGAATGAGAGATCCATGAACATGGGGAAGAGAAGAAGTTAGAGCATTCTAAGATGCCAGATATTGTGCCTCGCTGGGCTAATAACCACAGAGTGCTTGACCTCAGGTTTGCTGAAAATGGTGGAGAATAGATGGGTACTTGGGGTAGAGAGCATCTTCTGTCAGCCCAAATGAGCTCTAGAAAGAGTTCACTCATGGTTTACTTTCTTGCCCAAGGGCAGGAAAACAAGTCACAAGGATGTGTGACTTGGTCGGCAGAGCTGAAAACACACTGGGTAAACAATGGCTGTAAGCATGGGCCATAAGGATGATGCAGGTAATCGGGCCCATGGGTCAGTGTGGACTGGTGACATCTGCGAGTTGGGGAGAATCCTAGACGTCCACAGACAAGACTGGAAGTCTACTTACGGAATAGCTCAGGACCATATTCTGCTTTCTCCATATGCATGTTCCCTGGAGCTTATCCCTCTATGAGATAGGGAGGTACCTCAGGAAACCATAAACATTAAATTGTACAGAAAAACCTTGGGTGACCCAGTTCATCTGGCTCTAAACTCCCTTCATTCCCAGAGACAAATGTTGATTGGCTTGAGTACATCCCTTTTCTACTGTTAGGCAAAATGGGGACTATAATTTAAAAATAAAGTAAACATTTCTTGAATATAAGTCTAAAACTATGGTGTCTGACGTGTTTTCCTGTGTTTGTTATGAATAAACTTCTTCTTCCTGATAGACAATTATGGTCTAGCCCTGTCTTCAAGGCTGATAGATTGTCCACATAGTTGCGTCTAAATGTACATATGTTGCATCAATATGTACTGTCAAAGAAGCAAGCTTATTTTGACCACAAGATTTTTGGGGGGTGTGAGGGGGATGGTGTATGGATGACAGCAGGAAGAGCTGAAATCTACATTGGAGAAGGTAGGCCAAGGCTGTCTGAAGTAGCTGGATAGGAAACGATCTGCTCTGCAGGCACTAGGACCTCCTTTAAAATCTGCAGCCCTCTCCTAGGCAGCATAGGAGAGCTGGTCCCAAGGGTTCCAGAGCATCGAGCCTTGACAGCATGGACCGAGGAGAGCTGGTGGGCTGACCACCTCAGCTACCACCCAGACCCAGATCCCGTGCTTAGAATTGACCCACTCCAGCATCTACCCTATCTATGAACAGCTGGGGCAGGACTGGGTGGTCCTGCAGATCCACGCTGCAGGATCTCCACCATATAGGGCAGCCACAGGATATCTGAGCAGAGTACCGGTGAGGAGCCAGGATTGATAGTGTAGCAGAAGCCAGAGGCCTCAAACCAATGACTCATTGCAATGACACACCTCAGCTTCCAAGGCGAGAAGTTCTTCCTTCCTTCCTTCCTTTCTTTCTTTCTTTCTTTCTTTCTTTCTTTCTTTCTTTCTTTCTTTCTTTCTTTCTTTCGGGAGATGTTGCAGAGGCAGAAGGCTGACACAAAGGGACGGGGAGATGAGTACGATTGGGGCTAATGATGTGAAATTCACAAAGAATCAATACAATTTTTTTTTTAAAATCCTCACTGCCCAAGAGCAGGCCTGCTACGGTGCTGATTCTACACTACCCCAGCAGTGGGTACAGAGGCAGGGAGGTTGCTGGTTCAGTCTAATTCCAGGTTTAATGAGATAATTTTTCTCTAAATGTGAAAAGTAAAACCAAAAACAGCTGTTAAGAGGCCCCTCAACTCACAAAAGTCATTTTCACTTTGACTACGTGATTCTGTGTTTCAACGTCTCAAGCATTTGCTTCCCTACTGTTTCAAAAGCTGAGCTGGAGGTAGATCTCAGAAGACCCCTGAGATCAACCCCCACGTACGCTGCCCCTTCTTGAACACATACACACCCCCTAAAGGAGCACATATATATGCCACACTCACCTAAATAAATAAATAAGAGAGGTATTCAGATCAGGGTTGACTTCAAAACCAAACCAAAACAAAGAAATAAAAAATATGAAAAGTTTACATCTGCATATATGTTATACTATTTTCTAAGAAACCAGATTTTTCACCTTGTTGGGGGGGTGCTCATCTCGGAAGAGCAGACTTATAGAAGATTTTATGAAAACCTATGATTTCTAATCAAACAACTAAAAAATTAAAAAATAAATGCGTAAGGAGGCATGAAAGGTTAACTGTACACACTCGTGTGGTAGCTAGGTTACCCCCCCTCCCCCACCTCCATCTTCTCTCTGCTGTTACCGTGGGGCCCTTGCATGATTCATAATGTTTCCATACAGGTTTACCTCCTGCCTTCGGAAGAGATGGAGAATAATAGGAGTGTTTTGTCGTTTGCGCAATGGCGTGTGTCTGCCAGTAGATGGCAGTAACACGTTGAGTGCTGCCAGCTTTTTCTTTTTCTTTCTTTTTTTTTTTTTTCCCCTTCCAGGGCCGTTTTCTGATATATGTTGGGTATCATAGAGTGAATCTCAGAACAGGAAGCGGAGGCATAAGCAGAAAGGATTCTGGAAAGGTCTCTTTGTTTTCATATCCACAGAGAAAGCAAGAAAAAAAATTGAATGTAATTTGCAAATCCCTGTGGCCCAAATCTGAAGAACTACAGGGGGTGGCACGGTCCATTCTAACCATCTTGGATGCTGTCCTTTGTTGAGCTGTGATTCCTAAGGTTCTCCATCAGGTAAGCTGACAAAACATTTAATTATTTGCACCATAGAATCTAGCCACCAGGTCATCTTCTCATTTAAAAATCCTCCCCGTGCTGCCATTTTTAAAAGCCTAATGTTTAGATGTAAATTATAAGAACTAAAGGCATCATTTGATTTGTAAACTGCTTACTATTCCTTTATCTTTCAAAGGAAACAGCCTCTGTCTGGAAATGGTGACTTACAATACAGACTAGGAATTAAGAAGTGTGTGTCTGTGAAAGAAGCAGATGTTTGGGGTTCATTGTATGGAGAGAACATCTGTTTTGTTAGACTTAATGTCAACCTACTAGATTTCAGGACGACACCGCCTATTCGGCATCTTTAAATCATAAATGCTCAGTGAAATTGAAACTACCTTTTCTGTGCTTTTTTTAAAATTCAATTTAATTTTATTTATTTAGAAGCTCTGGAGAGGCCATATATAGACAGTGATATCAATATATAAGGGCGTTTGGCTATTTAGACATTCTCATTTTTCTTAGAAATTTATCAGCATAGGGGGGAAAGAGACCACCCAGAGAAACATTAAAATACATTTGATTTGTTAAAAATGAAATGATCCAAGAATTCCTATATGTTCCATAACCTCCTGTTTTGTTACCTTTTAATAGCCAGAAGCTTGAGAACTGGGTAGGTTTCTTTCCTTCCTGGAGCATTTCATGGTTGGTTTTTATTATCAGTACTATTACTACCAATCACCAGGAAAACTCACTTGAGACCAAATGAGAATAATTTACATTGTGCGGAGTCTGTGCTTGTCACTAAAATGTTTTACACCACACTCATAATGTCCATTCAGTGATCACACTGCTACATTAGCAGAAGACCTACAGGCAGTAATGGAAAGGCAAGTTTTTAAGATTACAAAGCTCTGCCTGTGTGTGTGTGTGTGTGTGTGTGTGTGTGTGTGTGTGTGTGTGTGTGCAATAGGTAGTGTAATGTGTCTCTTGTGAGGACAAAGATGAAGGCATTAGTGTTTGTGAGGAGAATCTGCATGGAAATATTATATCTAATCTATTCTGAGCAGTGTGTCCTGTAAGAAATACAGACCTGTGATTTCAACCCAGGCTTTAGTCGGTACTAAACAAAGGGCCAAAAAAAAAAAAACCAAACAAACCTTGGGGTACCTGAAGTATATTTTCTCATCATGTGGTAAACAAATCAAGCAATCTCACTCAGTAAATTATTTCGGGCGGCAATACACTCCCCTTAAAAAATTTCAAAATAGTGTCTGCCTCAGCAGAAAGCCCTTGTCTCACATATTTCAGAAGAACTCCGACTGACTAGGGATGTAAAGAAAAATGTTTCCTTGGAAAGGGTTTTCAGAAAGAAATGCTAATTGGCTCGGATGTATTGTACAGTACACGCCACGCCTGCAGGTGATTGGAAGTGAGTAACTTTGTTCTTTGTAAATGCCAGAGCTGGTTGATTGGACTATAGTTTGCATCTATGAATGGATGTTTATATTTGGACTCTGAATGCTACCTGTTTGGTTTTGTTTTGAAAGTTGCCATGCCTCCTGAGCTGTTCGTCTGGCTTGGATGCTTGCTTCTCCTGGTTGCCCGTCTTGCTTAGCTATACTTATACACTTGTGGTCGTAGTGGGAAACGCTCATGTGCACACACAACTCCACCTTGCAAAACATGCCCTTTGAACTCGTCAAAAATGAAATGTTCCCATTACAAGCGAATGAGATTATTTCATGAAAAATGAAATTTTCGTATTTATGAAAAATGCGGTGGAGATTCATTTGTAAGGCACACATTACTCTTTTTTTTTTCAGGTAGAGCTCAGCCCTGAGCTGCAAATGGGGACGTGGTTCAGGTTCTGCCACTTGTGAGCTTTGTGGGCTCCAAAAGGATAGCCGCTACCCCAGAAGTGCGTTCTCCTTCCCAGTAGTAGTTGAGAAGTCAAGTCAAAGCCAGATTCTAATTCCTTCCACTTCTCGCTGATTTCTGAGCTCAGCTCTATGGGGGGCAACCCTGGCACTCCTAACTCGAGTTTGACAATGAGTGTTTCACTGGGCACGAGGGTAGAGATGTGGAGACATTTTGGCGGCCTTTGGCCAGTTCCTTCTTTGGTAGAAACAGCAAGCGGTGGATGGGAAACTGGGGGGCGAGCTTAGCAGCTTCACTGTTTTCTAACAAATAATTAAAGTTCTGTAGCCTCTAGCACACAGTCCATAAAGCAGTCGTGTGCCTACTTAGAAAACTGTGGAAATGAAATATTTTTCTGTTCAGGGCTCAGTGACTGTCGCCTTCCTCTCTCATCTGCCACCCCAGCACCCAAGAAAGGAAGAGGTATCTTTGCTCTTATTAGTGCCAGTGATGAAGTGCCTTCTGCCACGACAGGAAAGGGTGGAGAGGGATGAAGCCAAGAAGGGATTTGAACTGTGGTTAAGTGTTATCTTGGAAGAGGGCTTTGGCTGAACATCAGCAAGACCAATGTGTTACCCATGACAATGTCAGTTAGTGGAGACATCATTGCAGGCCCTTTTTGGAGAGTTCATGGAACTTCTAGATGGTTCTTCCTGTCCATTGGTGTTATTTCAGATGGCACTGTGCTTGTTTATATGTTTCAGTTTTTTCCTTTTAGCAAAATCAAAGCCAAGAGCGTTATCATTACTTCATCTTACCTTAAGAGGACTTGCATTTCAGACAAAAGGCCTCTGGGAGGAATCACAGAGGAAAATCTATGTTTTGTGAGGAATCACATATTTTTTTAAGGAACTTCTATAATACTATGATAATCAGATCACAGCACCTAAGCCTAAGAAATGTCTTAGCTCTGACTGAGTCCCAAGCTCTCTGGGCCTAAATCATGTTAAGGTCACAGTTACATGTGGGAAGGCAAAATGTGCCTGATGAAATTGTTGACATGCTAGGAAGGCCCCGCTTCTCCCTAAAGACTCTCTAAGTGCAGCTTTGTGCTTCTGACAGCTGTGTGCGACCGGGATCTCTGCTCACTAGAGCCTGGGTGACCTTTCAGCACCCCAGGCCTCCTAATCCCTTCCTTCAACCACCCTGGGCCTCTTTAAACCGACTCCAGTAACAGGCCTGTCAGCTCCATCTTCATGGCCACCAGGATGACTTAATGGACTCAGGATAGCATAGAGAGGACAGCCGAGAGCAGGAAAGGCTGAGCAACTGGAGGGTAACATGTCTCAGCAGGACAGGCTCTGAGCCTGGAATCTGTTGCCAGTCATTTCTCTTGGCTCCAGCTTCCTCCAAGTTCCTGTGAGTCGTTAATTGCAGGGTGAAGTTTATCAGAAACCATCTGTAAGTGCAAGTAAGTAATGATGTCTTTTTTTTTCCAACAAAGAATGAGCATAGAATGAGATGGTGACATTTCTCGCTTTCAGTGGCTATACACACATACCTATTTCTTATTATCCTTTCTGCACAGAAACTTGGTGGACTGACTTTGTGGCAATGTCTCGCTTGTCATCGAAAATATATTATTCGTTTCTGTACTTATGTAACTGGATGTTTTATTCATCTTACAGAGCTAGGAGCTCACCTGCTCTTGAAATATGATTAAAGTCAGAAACAATTAATTCAGGAACTTTTAGGTTCTGTGGTGGTAACTTCAATCCGATTGGTTATTTTACCTTCATTTGAGTATTGCTCCACGAACAATTTTCACATCCAACTGGTATGCAATGCAGAATATGAATTCCCATATTTTTCATGTCCAGAAGTTTTGGAAAGGAAAAGAGTCAGGCCTGCTGCTGTTGCATCTTGCACCTCTTTGATCTGGAGGCGACTTTGGTCACTCAGCTCCACCTGACATATGTTTTGCTTTGGGGGTAAAGTTAGCGTCTTCTCTGGTTGCCCTTTACTGTGATGTAACAAATGGTAGCCACCAAATTCAGGGCAAAATAATACTGGTTTTCACTCTGTTCACTGTGAGACGATGATAAAAGTTCTCTTACTTGCAAAGCAGAGAAACACTTTGTTCTATGAACTGCCACATCCACTATGGCTCTCTAGGTCCCTGAAGTTTGAATTTTTATCTGAATATATAATTAGCCTCAGTAGAATTTTCCACATTTAACCTAGAAATTTAATTTAATTTTACCTAATCAACTGGGCACGTTAAGTTTCAATGGGACAACTATTGATACATTGCTTGCTCAGGTTCCCATGTCTGTTATTTGAAATTCTGGATTTAAAATGGAAGAAACATATAGAAGGAAAACTTTGCCTAAGATAATATGAATGAAAAACAGTTACAAGGAAAATATTCAAATGAGTACAGAGAAACAAGGAAATTATCTATATGGGCATTTTCAAGGATTCCCAAAGTTCAAAATTTCCTTTAAATGTCTCTGTGATTTCTGTAATAATTGAATTAGAGTTTCATCCTTTCTGAGATTACATACAGGAAGCCCTCCATGTGATCACGCGCCATGTGGGAACAATGTAGGAGAAATGATGGTCCCTACATTATTAAAGAGTGATTTAATATTGTTTTAGTCAGTGGGTGACTTCAAAGATGAAAAGTCACCCTTTAAATAACTTTGGCCATTTTCTGCCAAGAAGTTCTCTTTGGGGAATTTTAATCTCCCAGTAGTCAGAATATACTCTATTCTTGAGTTGTGCAGAACATTTTGTACTTCTGCTTTCCCAGGAGTTGGAGTAATTAATTAAATCACAATCTTATTACTTACAGCATTGTGACTGACATGATCTTGCAAAAGGTTTAACAGAATACAGGTTGCAGGCTTAAGCCTCGGTTTGAGATCTAGTCACGTGTTTGTTAGTTTGTCTGCCTTCCACATGTCTTTGTGAGACATTACTTTTATGAAATGTCCTCTCTGTAACTTAAGATGTTCCAGTGTATCCTAGGAGTCTTCTTTTTATTGGAACTATGGTAGGGATGGCCTTAAAAAGTGAAGCCAAACTAAAGGAACCCAAACTTCTGTGGAGACAATGCAAGTCTGAGGAATGAGTGAAGCTTTTCATTCGGAGACTACGGAGCCAGGAAGTTCACTCCAAGCCATTCTAAAACAAGAGAGCGCCATGTCTTCACCAGGAGAGTGGAGGATGGAGTTATTTCTCTGAAAAGCTAAAAATTCCAGAGTTTTAATAGAATTCCTCACTATTCTCTCTGTCTCCTTTTCCTCCTCATCCTCTTCCTTCTCTTTCTTCTTCTCTTCCCTTCCTCCCTTCCTCCCTCCCTATCTCCCTTCCTTTCTTTCTTTTTGGTTTTGGTTCGTCAAAATAGGGATTTTTCTGTGTATCCCACTATGTCCTGGAACTCACTCTGTAGACCAGGTCAGCCTTAAACTTAAAAAGACCCACCTGCCTCTGCCTCGGACTAATTCCTCTTTTAATATCTGGTGTCAACTTCAATTTACTTATAATAAGAGACCCATTTGGTAGGAAGAATCTGGTCACTGTATTACCTGTCCCTTTTCCCAATCTAACCAGTGTTATTGCCATAGACAAAACAAACTCGGCAGAGAACAAACAATTTGTTCATATGTGGAAGCACTACCACATTGGTTTCTGATGGGCAGCTCCAACCTCAGCCTACTGCTCACTACTGTTCCATGGGTTTGTGCTTATCTTACACCGCCATAGCACTTCAACGAGACTCATGACCACCACCGTTCTCTTTGGTTGTGTTAATGGTTCCTTTGTGGTTGACATCTTGCTCCTGGTACGCTAGTTGGTGCTAAGTAACAAACCCATTTCTACTTTGCGCTAAGGCTATTGAGATGTGTCTTTTACAGCTTTACATACAGAGAATGCACAGACCTTTTTTTTTTCAGCTGTGATTTTACAATGATACTAATATTTTTTTTACATGTTCTGAATCCTATATATTCTCAAAGTCCTAAAAGTATCTTTAACATGTTAGTCATTATTAGTTAATGTGTCAGTAACCAGTAAAGATAAATCCCTCGTGTGTGTGTGTGTGTCTGTGTGTCTCTGTGTGCGCACGCGTGTGTATGTGTGTGCATGTGTGTGTATGTTTGTGTGTACATGTATAAGTGTGTGCATGTGTGTGTGTCTATTACTGTAGCATGAAACTATTGCCTCCCATAAGCTATATGTGTTACCACTTAGCTCCATCCCAGCCCAGGATATCCTTCTATCCTCTGTATCTTCAGCTTCCAATAGTTACACTAAGTTCTACCATCAATCTTTACATAATTTTACTGGAATTGATATAAATTATATCAGCATTGCAGGAAAATGCAAAAGTATAATTCATAATCATCTTGTGTATTACATAGCCCATGTAATATTGAATTGCGGTGCATGTATTTAGAATGAGAGCATAGCTAGTAAATGAAAAATCAGAAAGAAATAAAATATGGGTTTGTGATACCTTATTAGTTTAAATACCACCACCACCAACAACAACAACAATGATGAGTACCTGAAAGGAAAAAGACACAGAAACATGCTAGGGGCCAGGGGCTCACTCATCCTGGCCCACACTTTGACTGAACCTGACTGACAGCTATAATAGCAATGGCCAGCTTCTCCTTTAGCTAATCTGATTGGATTTTCTGGGATCGAATGTGGGTTTCAAAGTATGGTTAAAAGCCCTGTGAATATAGTTGAAGTATGAAGGCAGATTTTACCATCAGTTAACCTAAAACAGACAGAGACACTGAAGCAAAACTAAGAAAGTTTGGCTTGAGAGAAGTTAAAGAGAGCTAAAAGCCATGACTTTCAAAACCATTTTAAGATGCTAATGACTTGGTGTGTGTTACATAAAGTTATTAGAGATAAATAAGAAAACCAGCAAACAATGCATTTATATTCATTTCTATAGAGGAAGCAATGGGAATAAATGAGCTGATATTGATTTCAGATAGGCAACTTCTTATCCTTACCTCTGATAGTTGACCTCACCTAAGTGGGGCTTATTGAATACTTTGTGAAGTAACCTCCTAGACAGTTGTACTTACTGGGTAGTAAGTGTCAGTAAGCCTCAACTCACTTGCCCAGCCTCATTATTCTGTTCTTTATGAAACACTGTGTTGAGAATGAAGTCTTAAATAATCAAAAAGGAGTGCATTTATCGACCACATTTTGAAAAAATCCATCCAGCTCAAAATGAGAAATTTTGATTTCCATTATTTTGAGACTACGATTCTTGGGAGGTTTAGAAGGAAGTCATGTTCTGTAGAACAACAACAAACCCAAAGCCAAAACTCTTTGTTAAATGTATTTTCAAAGAGTGGTGTTTCTGAGAAGGAAGTGTGTTAACCTAATCTCTAAGTAGGTTAATAATTAAATGCATTTTTAAAAAGGCATTCTGTTCTTCAGGTGAGTCAGCTTTTTAGCTCCTTAAAGAGACACTTCTTGGTTAACACCTGAGGTGCTTTTCTGCGTTGGCTTGTCACAGTCTTCTCTGGGGTAAAGAGCACTCTCTGCCCTTTAGAGCAGTTTATATGCTGGCCTTTCCCCTATGAGGTCCTCAGCATTTAATACTACTACTTAACTGGGCTACATGTCCAGCTTCTAACATTCTATTGATCAAGTCAGTAAGGTGTTCAGTATATAAAGAAGGTCTGCTAAATCTTAGGTTGAAAACATTTATATTTTGAAGCAGGTAGTTGGTGATTTTAGGAGGGGTACAAAGAATGTATTACCATGTTCAAAGTCAGATTTATGAAGGTCTGTGGGCCAGTACTTGGTTTCATACACTTGGACTAATTGCTTATTTTAAAAGATGTATCTTTCTAATATACACAAAACAGTTGGATTATCCACAATGGAAGTGAGTATAGTAAGTCAGCAAAGTACTACTAATAATGAGACATCAAAGAAGGGCTCTCTTAAAGTATATAGTATAGAAAATAAATTTATTGTTGATTTATCCATTCCCCTCTACCAACATGGCAACAGTTACAAGAATGAATTTGATTTGGGTGGAGGGAAGAATATCAACTTTCTATTCAATATCATTTATACATTTGACAAAGGAAAGGGTAATGTTCAGGGGTCAATGGAAAGTGGCAGAACATATGCAAATCATTATGTATATATTTATGCAAATTAACATAGAAAAATCAAGATATATCACCAGAATAACTAGGGCTATTTCTTTTGTGCCTATAAGATGTAATTTTACTTTATACCTCAAAGTTGTAACATTGTTATATGTATTTCTTTATATGCACATTAATGGTGCTGGTGTCAGGCAATATGAGATCAAGCTAATAAGAAAGATAAAAAATATTTTGAATAATCAGCACCACACAAGAAAGCTATCTGGGAAGTTTTATGCATGAAGAAATTACTGCTAACTGTTTTCCTCAATTTCTTCTGATGAAAAACCCTGAACACTAAATATTTAAGTCACAGGAAGGGGCGCTTGATGTGGGAACTTTCTGTACTTTCCCATCAACTTTCTCCAAACCTGAAATAGCTCTAAGAAAGAACCCATGAATTTTTAAAATGTGGAATAGGGGTGGTTACTTGAAGAACAAGTGACTATACAGTCCCATTCAGAATTGGAATTCTGAATCACTCACATTCTCAACGAGATACCTGGTGCATGTAAAATCTCTCCCTTCCCCTCTGCCCTTTTGAGGTTTCCCCTTGTGCGTCCTGCCTGCTCCCGTCTGCTTCTTACTTACTGAATTCTTTGTCTTTAGAAGAATAAGAATGGAGAGACCATGCTAATGTCCCTGGCTCTCCTGAGAACGTTGCCACTGTAATTCCTATCTAAGACAAAAATATCACTTACCTATGGTATATTGGCTCTTCTTGGGTCTGCAAAAGACTTGCTCAGTGAACAGCACCCCTGCTGTCTTCCCATGCGGAATCCTTCCTGTCTGGCTTTCCCACTGCGGTTCATGGCATCATCCACACCTAAATCAGGCCAGGGCACACAGTCTCTTTGCTCTATTTTAGTGCCACTGCTCTCGGCTTGGTGGGAAGAAAAAAAAAAGTGCAGGCGCTCTTGGTTCTGAATTCAGATCCTTGCGAAGATATGTCATTTTTACTTTTTCTTTACAATAAAAGGCCACCCTCTAAGGAGCTTTAACCAAGTAATTATTAATACTTCATTTAAGAAGTGGACAACATTTTAAATAAAAAACAAACCTGTCATTTGTATACAGATCCTCAGAAAGGGATTTGATGAGATCGTTTCATGTGCCGTACTAAATATCCATAGTGAGACATTCAATGTCTAGATCTAGGAAGGGTTCACATATGTACTCCCAAAAGGCTTTCATAGTATCTAGTCACCAACAAGCAGATTTAAGTAGAGATAAAGAGGACCTTTGTAAGTGCTCAGGTCACTAAATTCTTCCCCAAATCAGCACACACTTTACTAGGTGTAACCCTCTTGTCTCAGGAAAGTTTTTAAAGCAGGGTTCAATGGACTTTGTTGAAAACACCAAGTACTGTTAAACCCTCCAGTCCTACTCTGAGAAGAGATGAACATTTAGAGTATACCATGCAGTTAAATTTGTAATGCATGCCTTTTGAAAAACACACCCAGAAAGGGGGGCTTTCCCATCTCCCTTCATGACCTCCACTCTCCCAATCAGCACCCATACTCAAACCACCTGTGAACATCTTGTTTCCTAAAGACAGGTGTAGCTGTCTCTTTCACCTTTCTTCATGGGATGGTGTAGTAAGATTGACCTTACTTGGTACCATCTATGCAGAGACCTAGACTTACCCAGACTTAAAGAAAAAAAAAAGCCAATTTTTTCTCTCTTTTTTCTTCCTCTTCTCTGGGTGTAGGCACTAAATATGTGTAATCTTGGATGTTCACTGTATACCCTAGCAAGGGAGAGCAGCGAATAGTCTAATAGTCTAGAACATATATAACCTATATATGTTGCACACTTTGTGTTTCTTTCCCTACCTCTCATCTCAGTCTGCCCCCCTCTGTCTCTGTTTCCCTGTCTCTCTGTCTGTCTCTCTCTCTCTCATTGACCACTATTTTAAATCTTGTTTCAGCAGCACATACTCTATGATGTGCTGTCCCCGTATACCACCACTAGGTGACCTGGGCCTATGGTGTGAGAACCATCTCCTCTCAGGACATTCTTGTCAGAGAAGGCCTCATCATGTGCTTGGCCTTGGGCTGTTGAAGAATCACACAGCACACAATTCAGAACTTCTCAAATCATCCTGTCCCTCATCCTGGTTTTCCCCTTGCACAGATCTGAAGGAAATGATCAGTGCCTCCCTGATTGGGACAAGATAAGTCTCCAGCTTCTCTATTTTAAACTTCAAGTGGAAGGAATGGCTGGATTCCTGTAGGGAAGCCAACATCGCCATCTTGAAGTGACGCAGGCAAGTTGTACCTCAAGATCCCAGATCTAAAGTTTCCTCAGGTTGCCAAGCAGAAAAGGCAATCGACTCTCAGAGCTCCGTTGTGAAAACAGTGTGCTGTCATTTTGATTCAGTCAGTAAACAGTCTGTGTTTGCCTGGAAAGAAACTGCCTAAAGCACACAGTACCAGCAAGCAGTATCAGAAACACTGCTAAGGGCAACTCCCAGGGCTGTCAATATGGCTGATGTTACAGTGGGTGTAGGGATCGAGGACTAGCCATTTGTCCGTGTTGTTTGCTTTCTATTCACAGCGTTCAATTTATTTCAAAACAAAAAGCTTCCCATAATTCTGTTATACTCAGACAGAAATATAGGGTTTGCTCCAGTGCATGCACACCAAGAGAGTTCGCTTCTCCTAAAGCCAGTTTGTTCACTGGAGTATTTCTTCATACAAAAAAATCTCGTGCCCCAAGGACAAGAATCTGAATAAAGGAAATAGAAAATTATCAATCCAGAGACAAAGACCCTCTCTTTTAGGACTTCTCAGGACATGGAATAGCCCTTCCTGAAGCAGTGCATTTTCAAGAGCACTTAGCATGTTCCAGGTACTGTTTCAGGAACATGGGATGGAGGGCTGCTTGCAGGAGGGTGATGGAGTAAGGAAGCCCTCTTTACAAGGCAGCCACTAACCCATGGTAGTATAACAAGGTCCATACGTGTACCTTTGCATGTTCTAGATGTGAACACTGAAAATTGAAAATGGAAGAAAAGTAAAAAATAATTTGTATGGATGATATGTTTTACTAAAGACTGCATACCCAACCTATTAATATTATTTCAAAATTTGGCACCACAATCTCAGTGCTGAGTCCTTACGTGTGATCGGTGGATTTATATTAGACAGGCATTTTCAGAATTCAAACTAGGCAATGGTGTTCAGCAGGCATTTACTCACTGAACAGTCTTCTAGTTATTATAAGTAGTCAGAATCCTTTTAGCCCGCAAAGAATGTGCTAGTAGACAAAGAGGCAGAAACGTACCTTTGCAAGAAAACAGAAGTTAGAGTTTTAATTACTGTATGAATTCAAACGCAACGTGACTTCTGATTCAGAATTGCTGTGCGCTGTGCCTTGCAACCCCAAAGTATGACTTAACCCAAGCAGAATGAGCATATTTGAACCCCACGCCAGAATCCAGGGGCTTTGTAGCAAATGGAAAGTAAATCACTTTTGCTGAAGTAGAAGGGTTAAATATTTACAGAGAAGTTGGTTATTCTTCCCAACGAAAGATCATTGGCCTTTGTGGCCTGTGGCCAGTTACAGCTCCACCTTGCTCAAGATTGTTTGCATACCTTAAATATGACGGCACTAGTCACATTTATCTTGTATGGTTGCTTTGAGCTCATCAGTGCCTGGTATTCAGTAAGTGCTTAAGCAGTGTTCTCTCTCTGAGAGACATTGTTTCTCTAAGGCATTTTGGAGTGAGATATTTAGAGTGAAGCATTCTGTCCGCAGGTTGTTTTATTGTGAAGATAATCCAGGCCACAGCAGAGTTATAGGTTTATCTTTGGGGCACACGGTATTATAATGCCTGTTTGATCTGGACTGAGTGGGACTACATAATGAGAACATACTGTACCTTCAGGGAATGTGGCTTTGTTATTGCCATGAATCCTTTTCCTGTTTTTTCATCCTAATGGGTGGACAAACTACCTATTTACTTAGCCGACTCTACATCACTGCACACTTCCTGTTTTTTTTTTTTTTTTCTGGTGGCGGTGTTATAAAAATGTCTGCATGCCTAGGAAACATGACTTTGAAAATCGTGGTGTGAATTTTCTATTACTAACTCTAAATGCAAAGCCATGAAATGTTTGGTGGGAAAAAACAAAAATCCTTAAATCTTGAGTGATCCAAATAAAATTCATCAAGCACTTAACAAGTGTTCTGCCGTGTTCCAGGAACGTGGGATGGATGGTAAACAGAGTGATCCCCACAAGAGGGCAAATAGTATGGCATAGACCAGCTTCTGCAAGGCATACGAGCTACCCCCGGAGACAACAAATGACTAATCAGTGTTACAAGTAAGATATGCAGCACAGGCTAAGGGGACCTGTCCTTTGGAGACAGTTAAGTAGGGCTGGGAATTGAGGATGTAAAAAAAAAAAAAAGCAGGCCTCCTTACTAAGGCAAATTTGGTCAGTACTTGAAGGTGACTTCTGAGTTTTCAGATTCCTAAAGGAGAAGCAATTCAGGAAAGGGCAGTCTATATGCTCCTAGGCATAAAGGCGAGCCAGAAGCTAGTTTGCAGGCAACATGAAGCAGGCAACTCTTTTTTCCCCCCTCTGCAGCTGCTGCAGGATTCTACAGAATGACATGATTGAATTTCTCTTTTCCCAAGATCACTCTGGCTGGTGGGATTAAAATAGGCTGTGTGGCAATCAGGCTGGAGGCAGGGAGACAGAAAGCCATTGGTGGCTTCTGTGAAGCCCTGCCATCAATCACTTCAAGGCTCCAGGTTCAGTGGAATCACACTGCATGACATTAAGTGGCTAAATGAGACAAAGGAAGCTATGCTTGTCCTTTCTGAGAAGTCATCAAAATGAGACTCTTATTGCATACATGCACGGGACGGTGTGTGTGTGTGTGTGTGTGTGTGTGTGTGTGTGTGTGTGTGTGTGTTTCTAATGTTAAACAATAAAAACAAAATATTGCCGACTATGTTGGTGAGTGCCTGTAACTCCAATATTTGGGAAGATGAGGCTGAAGGATCAAGTGTTCATGGTCAGCCTCAGCTATGCAAGAAACCATCCTGGGCTATGTGAGATCCTTTTTTCAACACAACAAACGCATAACTCAGCCCTCCTTTGGCTTTCTTTTTTTTGCAGTTTAATTATAATAACATAGTAGGGTCCTTATTACTCTCTTCTCTCTGCTCCCCTCCCCCCACAGTTCCCTCTCTTTGCTTTGTCTCCTTTTTTATACTGATGCTATGAACTAGGCACAGCCATGGTACTTGTGGCTTCTGACCACAAGTGCCAGCACCAGTCATGTGCAAGTGAGAACTGCAGAGCAGACCTCACCCAGCTGCAGCAGTGGTTTGGGGGAGGGGCTGGGCAAGCCTCCATTTAACAATAAGCCCTCTAGGTGATTCTGACACCATGTTTCAAGAGCCCTGTTATAAACTAAACTAGAGGAACTAGATGACTTGAAAGATCCTTTCCGATCTGAAATTGTTTTAGAGATTAGTTCAATAGTCAATATTTATTTCTGGTATAAAATTAAGGGTAGCTCTGTAGGAAAAAAATAGTTTATTCACAAGAAGTGTAGATTCATGCTTAAGACTGAGAAAACTTTGGGTTTTTTTTTGGTTTTGCTTCTCAAGACAAGTTTTTTCTGTGTAGCCCTGGCAGTCCTGAAACTCACTCTGGAGACTAGGCTGGCCTTACTCAAGAGATCTGCCTGCTTCAGCCTCCTGAGGGCTGGGTTTCAAGGTGTGCACCACCCACCACCCCGGCGCAGCAAGAGTAAATGAAACTTCTAAAGGTATGACTTAAATCAATTTGATTTTTAATTATTATGTCTTGCTTCTTTGATTAGTGTTATAATGGTGGGAATGATACTTTGTTGTTAGCGTTATTGTTTTGATGGAGGTTTGGTTTTTCATTTGGTTTTGGTTTTATCCTGGATCATGTTCAACAGAAAGTTCAAGTCAGGGAAAATATTTTCAATATGTACATGATGTGCCACAGACAGGATTCATGGGTTAATCAGCTGTTCTTTTAGAATGTACATTTAGTTGTGAATCACTTGAGTCCAGCATGTAGAGCAATCCAGGGGATTTTATCTAACTCAAATTTTTAAGTAAGCATGGACAGCCATGCAGTGTACAGTTTGCTGCAAGGAGAACAGTAGGTACAATGAGGGCTGAATATGTGCTTGGTTTCCTAGGCACTGCTCAGTATTTCACACTAAGCCACCTCAGTCATTTGGCCATTTAAAACCACCTTCATGATAAAGACCTCAGGTATCAAAATTCAACTTTCTAGAAAATTTAACTCTTTATGTTAGTGATATCAAATATTAAAAACAAATTAGAATTTTGATTAAATATTTCTAAGGCTCTACAGTTGGTATCATTGACCAGTTTTAGGGGAAATTTCCCATCATGCCCTGGAAGCTACCACTTCCTCATTTATGCAGTGCGGTTTCTCAGGGAAGTTTCTAGAGTGCTGAAGTTTTAATAAGTTTGGCTCAAAGGTAGGTTCACCATTTAAGCATGTCTCTCTGTTCAACATGCCGCTACATTCACATGAGAGCAATGTTTATGAACCGTTGGATCACTTTCTAAATGAAATTCTCTGTTCTGAACTAATTTTATTCAGTAGCAGACTTACTTGATTAAGCCTTAGATGAGCCTCTGCTAAATTAACTTTGAATGCCTACTGAGTGCATTGCCCATTGTCTCTTAGGGTATGTGCTAAGAAAACCTTTACTTCTCCAGTTTAGTTCTTAGAACAAGGTTGTCTCTGTTACATGACTTTTGGAAATTTGTATATAACTGCAGATACTTGGATCCTGTCATACCCCATCCTACCTCTGGAAATATGTATATATCAAAAGAGAGATGGGTGGGCAAAGAGATGGAGAGGATCTGGAAGAAGGTGAGGGAGGGGTAAAATTATGATCAAAATATGTTGTATGAAAATCTTTTTTCTAAATAAAAAAGAGAATTATATTTTTAGAGTACTCTAGAGGCTGGAACTCAGTGATAAAGAACACTGACCACTCTTTAAGAGGATCCAGGTTCACTCCTCAGAGCCCACATGGTGGCTCACAGCTCATACTCTAGTCCCGGAAAAGGGGGCGGGTGTGAGTCAGACACTTTTTCCTACCCTCAGGAGGCATAGCATGCACATAAGTACACAGGCATACATACAGGCAAACCACCCCAAGACACAAAAGAATAAATAAAACATTTCCTTTTAAAATAATAGAATTGGTGGTATGGGTCAGCAGATAAAAGCCACAGAGACTGCCTGAGTTCAAGCCAACATCCACATGCTAGAAGGAGTGTGCCATGTTGGCCTTACTTCCAAATGCACGTCATTGTGGCCAAGCCGATGGTTTGGTTATTTAAAGTCACTCTCATAAAAGAGGGTGCCTCTTTTATGTTCACATGTGCACACAGCAACTAATTTTTAAAAAAATAAACATTGACTTAATTGATTCCTATATTAAAGTTCATGTGTTTAATTTTATATCCCAGTCTGTAAACCATGGTTCCCTTTTGAAAATAAGTGAGATAGAAGTCACATTATGATATAATGTAGCCAGGCTTGCTGTGACAGACCCGTAATCCAAACACTGGGAAGGCTGAAACCAAATGGCAAGTACAAGGCCAGCCTGAGCTGTAAGATGATGTCAAGACAGTCTGATCTGGCTATTGAGTGATACTTTGTCTCCAGATGTAAAACAGAGACGGACATGGCCACAGATGTATTATCACAGAGTATCAGGAGCTAGGAGAGAGCCTATCTGGAGTGCCGAGTCTGATTTAGCTATATAGGGAGTTAGAAACAGGGTTAGATGGGACCCTGTCTTAAAAATACTATTTTTTTAAAAAAACTCAAATCAGAGTGGGAGGCCACATGTAACAATCGCTGTTCTTTTTGGTGGGTGCTTGAGGTTGTCCTCCCACTTGTAGCCAAAGCCAGCAGATACATTTCCTCTAGTTTGTAAACACAGCTTCCTAAGAATGGGGAAGAGAGAGACCAGAGGTGAGCCAGAGCCTACTGGGCTGGGCTTTGTGGGTGCGTCTTCTCTGCTCACACCCCACCTCCAGTATGTCCCCAGTGAAGACCTTTCAAAGACTTGAGAAATATGACTAAGCCGATGGTTTGGTTATTTAAAGTCGCTCTCATTATATGTCAAGCTAGAGGCCTGAGTATTTAAAATCAAATTACCTGTGAGTTGTGAAGTCAAGGAAAGCAATGTTCAGAAACAGTGTGTCTGGGAAGGCGAAAACATTAGCAACTATTGGATGGCTGTAGTTTCAGTGTAAAGCTTAAGTCTGGGTATGCACGCGGCTGTCTGGTGGTGTATATTATGCTTTTGACATTTGGACATGATACCTGAGAAAATTGATTTAAAAGATCACGTTTCATTTGGGCTCATTTCTGGAGTCCATGTTTGTATAACCCTGTCCGTGGCTTTGGGCCAGTGATGGCAGAGTTCAGCATGTTCAAATTCTGGCGTAAAGGCATGTTCACCTCTTAATGGTCAGAAATAGAGACAGGAAGAGGGAAGAGCAGGCTCCCAATATCTCCTTCAAATGACTCCAGTAACCAAAGCTCCTCCTGGTAGACCTGTCCATGGCCCCATGAGCTAGGGACCAAGTTTTCCATCATTGGGTCTTCGGTGGATACTCCATATCTAGTCTATATCACATGGGTATCATTGAGAAAAAATAATATTTGTGATACTATTATTATTACCAATGCTACTAAAAATTCCCAGTTTTTATGGAAAACTCAATTTACATAAATTCACATATGTGTGTGAATATATTCACACACACACACACACACACACACACACACACACACACACACACACACACATACACATATATAATTTAACCCCATTCTAAAAAAGCAAAGTTTCAAGATACAGTCCTCATTTGCATATATAAAACTATCAGCTGGCTTGGTGAGGTGACACCAATGATGTCCTATACCCAGAGAACGGTAGCGCAACACTGTTGGTACCACAAAGTAAGAGGCTGGAGAGGAATGTACAGGTCAGGTCACAAAGGTCTTTCCAGTCTTGGCTAAAGTGAGTCTAAATCAGCCAGCGAGAGGCGCTGACAAGGTTTAATAATATTCTGTGTCTGGTGACAGGATAGAGCAGAAGATTGGTAGCTTTGGAGAGCATTCATCTAGAGACAAATTTTAATAGATGTTATGAAATTTTAAAACAAGGATTTAAATTTTTGCCAGAAAGTAGAAAATGGGAATTTCTTAGTAGGCCTTGTGAATATTGTGAAAGAGAACTCAGGCAGGTAATATTTTAAATGATCAACTTCTGAGAGTGGACTAGTTGTTACCTTGTTTGGTAGAGTCATGTTCATTGAGTTAGCCTGTGATAACTCACGCCTAATAGAAAGAGAGCGAGATCAGATGGTTATGTTGGGTTTGTATGGTGCTCTTGTTTAAAGTGCTTGTCTAAAAGCTACCTTTAGAAGCCACTGAATATGCTCCGTGTTATCTTAATGAGTCAATGAAACAGCTTTTCAGATGGAGAAAAAACGTGAGAGAAGCTAGAGAAGGAATGGGGACGTCTTAGCTCCCTCTGTGCTCTTTGAGATGTTGGAGGAAGAGAAGCAAAAGGGGAGGGAGTACAAGCAGAGAGGAGACAAGGAAGAGGTGGTAGGCAGGTCAGATGGCTTCACCTGCCACAAGTCTCTAGAAAGACTGAATGAACCAAAGCTGCTGGAAGAGAGAGTCCCACCCGCACCCACCCTAGGGTGCTGGCAGTGGCTCCTGGCCCCTGCTTACTAGAGCATGCCGGGGCATGCTGTCTACAAAGATCAAATGGCCAGCTTTGCATCGAGTCTGCTTTTCTGATCAAAATCCCCAGGTAAACCAAGTCTCCAACGCAGGATCCAGAGGTAGACACGACCACACTGCCAGTGGCCAGCGTACCTGGCTAATTTCACTGTGTTCTCTCTTGAAACAGATGATGATGAAGCCAGAAGCCAGAGAGCCGAAGTCAAGCACACCAGAGTTAGTCAGCAATAACATATCTGTCAAGGATTCGTGGCAGGATGACTTGCTAGGGGAAAAAAAACCACACACACACACAAAATCCCTTCTAGGGATATTGTAAGAACAAAAGAGATAATCCCCAAAAGGTGCCGTGCATGACTCCCATAGGTACCTAACCTACTACTTTAGAATAAAAATTGTGTTTGTGGAAGGCAAACTGAAATTTTTATTGCTACCAAGGACAGCTGTACCCAAACAAAAAGAAGGCAGGTAAGTGTCATTCCTCCCCGCCCCATTCGTGTGTTTCTCTAAATAAACAAATGGATAAGGTATGGCAGGCATGGCCTTGGGGCAGGCAAGGAATGACACGGAAAGCCAGAAAGAGAAATTCACCTAGCTCCATTTCTTTTTCCTGTAAGAGGGACATTCGTTCTGTGTATCTTATAAATTGCCTAAAATTGTGTTTACTTTCGATTTTATTATATTTATTTGGTAATTGGAGCCAGAGCTCACCTGTCTCTACCGGATAAAGGACATCCAGATGGGTGGTTAGTGTTGGATTTGAGCTGGCTTCTGCACTGGCTAAGTTTTGAACTGACCAGTAAGTACTTGTTTATTTGGTGTATCAGCAGCAACTAACTAGGAAAGCTGTCTGAACGGATTGTCATCAGGGAGGACGTTTATTGGACATAACAAGCAGTGCAGAGGTTGTTTGGGTCCAAGAGCTGAGCCGTCCATCAAGAGCCCAGGGGTAAACATGTCTCTGTGATCGGCCACACTCACTGTGTCAGCTCTGCCCTCACAGTGGCATCCGCTCTGCTGGGAAGCTGGCTGAGACAGTGCTACAACTGGGATACAAAAAGGTGCAAGACAGACAGCATGCCTTCCCCCTCATCGGTTCCTTTCTAGCCATTGTAAACAGCTGTTACAGCCTGCCCCCTTGACAAACCGTCCTCGCAGTTCATTGGCCAGAATGGGGTCTCATATCCATTTCCTTAAGCATTGGTTGCAGGAGAGCTTGGAGGATGTATCCAGAGTGGAGAGCACACTGGGGCTCACACAAAACCTACTTCAGTTTGCAAACATTCAGGGAGAAATGTCAAGGGCTATTAAAGCCAGTAAGGGCTGATTCCTGTATAACAAGGTTGGCTTAATTGTTACCATTAGTTGCCTCTTGTCTCCTCAGCTTAGAAGTGAACTGATAAGGACAAAGTCACAGAGAACATCAGCCTCCGTAAGCTAATTATTAGTTCCTAGATGATTGTTCCAAATGCAGGTTGGACTTGGGCTTTCTTTCTCTGGAAAATCCCCTCCTCCCCCATCCCCATGATATGAGTCAATGGGAAGCAAAAGACCAGAACAAATCTATTTGTTCAACAGGAAATTCGTAAACAGTGCTCATGTGTTGATAATCACTCATCATTAGATAGTGAGGGGGCATGAGCAAAAGCAAGTGAGAACTGCACTTGGCTTTGGCAATGGCACGGTACCTTGGCCACAGGCTTACTTTCCTAATGGGTTTAGTCATTCTAATAGAGGTACCAAAGTCCTTAATTAGACACCGAGAGACACATGATGTGGAAGAGCAAACCTAGAGCTTTCATTTGATTTTATACAACTCAGAAGATCCTGCATATACGTGAACATGCATTAGTTACATGTGTGGCTAATTTTCATCGTGTATCCATTTACAAATGTGTCTAATGTTTATTATCAGTGCTTTTCTGTTTTCAATATTTTCTATGTGAGACCACTGTCTTGTATGCCTGTACAGACTGTACACGTACCAATTCCATAGCAAGATGACTAACATCCTCATTCCACATCAGCAAATATAATTTAAGAATCTGGTTGTTTCAGAGTCTTAGGAATGTGGCTTTTTGTCTGAACTATTCTATTTGAATATTGGTTTCTCAACTTACTGACTTTAAAATTTAGTCAAGGTATATAGTTTACATGAACCTATATTTATCCATCTGTAAAGTAAGAATAAAAATAATATCAATAGAGCAAGACTGCAATCAGCCCAATACATTCGCCATGTGACTAAGTTTATAGACATAAATTACTCGTGTGTGTATCTGAGATGTCCAAGTCACTTAACAGAGTCCTGTTATTATCATGGAATCTCAAGGCCATCTGGCTAGGAAGTTATACCAGCCAGAAATTATTTCAGAGCTCTTCTTGAAATATTGAAAGTAGTATGTAACTCTACTTGTGAATATCTAGTAGCTATCGAAACTGTGCCAAATGCTCAATGTATATGTTCAATAAAACATCAGGCTGTTTTTCATGATACTAACAGATTCAATAATAAGTATAAAGCAGCCAGTAGTTCTAAAGGAGAGTCCTGTTGGGAAAAAGCGGGGGAGGGGTTTAGTAATAACTCAGTGGTCAAGCTCTTACTGACCTTACTTACTACCTATGAGCCCAGATTCCATCCCCAGCAGGCGTGCAAATGCGCGTGCCTGTCTCCCCACTCCCACCCCACCCCCACCCCCACACATACTCAAAGGAAGGAGTGAAACCTCTTTTTCAGGCTGAGGAGGATCAGGCTTAGTGGTGGAGGGTTGCCTAGGATGCATAAGGACAGGGTAGAATCCTCAGCACAACAAAAAATAAGCAGTTTCTTTAGATATTTAATTCAACTTATCTTTGAGACTCTGCCTTTCCTATAAAAATCTCCGTTGTTGATACCAACAGCATATATTGTCTTGGGCAACGGGCCCAAGCTTTCCTGTTAACTCATTTGTCATCAAGTACATGAAAATATATTGTGAAGTTTTTGTGCTTTTTCAAGTTCTGGGCATAGAGCAACTTCCATCCCCGAAGATGGTAAATTTATGTCAGCCTTCTAACATAACAGACCAGAACTAATCGATTTTGTCTCCAGTATGCATTCTCATAAAAGGAGAGAGAGAGAGAGAGAGAGAGAGAGTCACATGGAGAGAGGAAGGAATGAGAATATTAACTGGTCATATAGCTAGCAATAAAATTTTCTAACTGTCTGTCTGGAAATTTTCATAAGATGAGAAGTCGGGGACCACATGACTAGTGGCGATGTGTGTTTTGCCTCGATAGTTCCACAGCATCTCCCTAATATTTACTGTGTCATTTTTCTCAGGCTCTGATTCATTAACAACTTAGTAGAGTGTATAGCCATGGTATTGGTTGGTTTCACAAACATTCGTGAGTTTATGATCAAATCCTAGCATTCTGATACAGAAAACAAAGCTGGATGGCCCAGATTAATTTTTCCGTCGTTTTTATGCACAACTTAGATCTTTAAATTCCAATTGCAAAAATAACTGGATTCAATGCAACATGACAACAGTATTGGAAAAACACATTCAACCAAAAATGGAATATAAAGAAAATTTTGGCCTCAAAGAAACATGGGTGTTTGGCCACAGTCATTTCAGGAGATATTACTTAGCTTTTTTTCTGGATCTGTTGCTTATTTTTCTTAAGATGAAGACTTCAGCTAATTGCTGGATCTAATACACGGCCTCTAATTAGCATCTTTGAGGTTTCTGTTCTGATATGTAGATAATCACTCTGACTTCACTGCCTGCCACCTTCCCTGTCCCCCTCCTTCAGGACCTGCAGTCATGTCTGCTTTTCAGTCTTTACCCATTGCTCTTAAAATGATGTCATATGGGGTCTCTTAATAAACAATTTTCTCAGCTCAGACAGCTTTTCTGCATCTCAGACACATCTTTTAATTATATACCAGATGTCCCCCAGGCACCTCCGACTCGGTAGGTGCTGAGGAGAATTTATTATCATGCTTTATGAACCTCCTCCTCTGCTCTCCTAGGTTACTGTCAGTGTGGCTCACTCCAGAGACCTGCGAATGAGGCGCAGCCCACATCAAGTCAGCCACGAAGGCTCACTGACTTTCTGTGGCCTATAATCGTGCCTTGACTTGGCCACGTTTTTTGGTTTTTCTCCATCTGACTGGCCTCAGCTCTCTAGGGGTCACTATGCTCACCGGTTAGGTGGATTTTCATATGTAAATGTCAAGTGTGTGCTGTCCTTGCTGTAATTCTTTTCTATTACAAAGTGAGGGGATGTGAAGCTTAGAGAGGATAGCAACATGTTCTCACGCTGCAGAGTGGCCAGAGTCCATCTGTAATCACCGAATCCATGCCTGCTCATATAGGCTCTGGCCATACTGTCTCCTCCCCTTTTGATAATTGCTTCCTTCTAGAGAACTGTTGTCAAGGACATGATGGAGGTCTTAAAGACTCTTTAAGGGGAAGGCTGTGAAGCTACTCTGTTTTCATAGTCACATCAAGACCCCATTTACCCTCTTATGTGAGTTAGCCTTTGCACTGGTCATTTAGTAGTTGCAGGGGTTCAGTGCCTGTGGAGGTAACTGCATTGACCTGAGCTGCCCATGGATTTTACTGCCACATACATACGGTCAGTAAGAAAAAAATAAATTCAGATCACAAAAGAAACCTCTAGTCAAGCAATCAATCACAGTCCTTTCTTAAAAAGCCACATTTTAAATGTTCTATATAGTAAAACAGAAGAAATACCCAAATTATTTCTGCTGTGTACTAAGGCCATCAGATTGTTTCTAGAAAAAGCCTAGGGGGATTTTTGGAGTGAGAAGCCAAACAAGTTGGTTCTTCTCTCTGTCTCTGTATCTAGTTCTGTTTCCATCTTCGCGCTGTCTCTCTCTCTCTTGTGGTGTGTGTGTGTGTGTGTGTGTGTGTGTGTGTGTGTGAATATGTGTGTTTGAGTGTATTGCGTGTGCATGAGTGTGTTTAAGGGTGTGTAAGGCTGTGAGTATGTATGTATGAGGGTGTATATGAGTGTGTGTGAGAGTATGTGTGTATGTTATTGAGTATGTATATATATGTGTGTGAATGTATGTGTGAGTATATTGAGTGTGTGTGAATGTGTGTGTTTGTGTGTGTGTGTGTGTATGAGTGTGTGTGTGTGTGTGTGTGAGTTTACTGAACATGTGTGAGTATTTATGTGAGTGTATTGTCTTGTGTATGAGTGTGTGTGTGTGAATGTTTATGTGAGTGTATTGTGTGTGAATGTGTGTGTGTGTGTGTATGAGTGTGTGTGTATGAGTGTGTGTGTATGTGTTTCATGGAACACCATTTTCACTTGAAAAGATCACTGACAAACAATGATATTCACACTTGGGTATTTGTCTCATGTATTCAAAAAATGAACAAAAGGAAAGCCTGACACTCAGGAAAAGCAAATGACAGCACTTGTTGTCAGTGTTAAAACTGGAGCTCTCAAGTGCAATTGGAATTTTGCAAAGCTCTCACCTGCCACTCAGAGCCTGACAACCCTCAATACACTGTGACTTTTCTCATGCAGTTTCTGGTGACTTTTCTCATGCAGTTTCTGGTGACTTTTCTCATGCACTCTCTGGTGACTTTTCTCATGCACTCTCTGGCAACATTAAGAAATGTTGCTTTACAAATGTCGTATAATGAAAGTCATCAAACTTTGGAAGATTTGCATAACAATGTGCTGATATCTTCTGAGTATGTCACCTATGATGGCATAAACACATGCCTAATTATGCAAAAGATACATTCAAAAGATTAGATAGGTCAGAAGCTTGTGGATACTCTTTCCAATGTCAGGAATTACCTTTGTAGAGCCTTGATTTCATAACAGAGAAAAATATTCTCAGCACCCTAGAAAGGCAACTGTCTGGTTGTAGATAAGCCAGTGAGGGGATAGTAAAGTTTCCAGAAACTCAATCATATGGAAAGCAGTGCTCTGAGATCTCTCACTCTCTGTTTCTTTTGAGTATCAAATTTTGGGTATCAAATTCTGTGATCCAGTTCCATGGTAGGAAGCATTGAATGGCAATCTTTCTAGTAACAGTCAGAGGGCTACGTTGCTTTGCTCATAGGTACCTACATGCAAGCTCTTGGTTCTCTCATCAGGAAGCTCATCCCCTTAGATTCCTTTGATCATTTTTGTGTTGAAAAGATAGCTCTATAGACTACATGGTATATACTTCACACTACCTCTGACTTGCTAGTCTTCAAGTTGATCGTGTCCCTCAATCTCAATGCTTATCTGAACATGCTGTTCAAGACCCTCTGTGTTCTATTGCTTGCCTAACCTTCCAGGTTTACCTAGACCAATCTTTTATGTCGGTTGGCGTCAGCCTTAATGAACTGTTGAAACTTCCTACCAAGCTCTCTGTGCTCTCTCGTCTTTGTACACACACACACACACACACACACACACACACACACACACACACTTGCTCGGCATCTCTTGTGGACATAACTTCTGGCCAACCCTTCCCAGACTGTGACCACCACCACTACCATCACCTGTTTAGTCCACAAAACCTATTACTTCCTCTGGAACATTTTATGAACCATATTTCTCCCCCCTTTTCCTGGTCAGAATAAATTGATCCAATTTGTGAACTTCAGATAGCAAGTTATGTATAGATTGTATTTTAGATATCTGTATTAACATCTGTATCTTGCACTGGTTTGAAATCTCCTCAAGGAAAGAGCTGATGAGTGTGCTGCTATCTTCTATAGTCTGTGGAAAGTTTCTGGTACATATTATTTCTGTGATGAATATTCCCTGAATAAATAGCCCAAGGGTTCCTTCTGGGTATCAAATTCTATGATTCAGTTCCACAATGGGAAAGAGTGAATGTCAATCTTTCTATTAGCTGGCAGAGGGCTATGTTTGCTTTTCTCATATGTGCCACACACAGGCTCTTTGCTTTTTAATTCAAGAGGATCAACTCTTTGGATTTCTTTTATCTTTTCTGTCCTGAAAAGATAGCTCTGGAGACAACATGGTATATTAAATGGATGAGTTTTAATAAATTATAATGCACATATACGCATGAATAATATATGTTCCACATCAAGGCTTCAACAAGAATTAAAATTTAAATCTGTTTTAATATGGATATGAACTTATGTAAGAGTTCTGTAATAAGCTCACAATGAACTAAAATGAGGTGGGAAAAAAATTTAAAGAGATCCCCTGAAAGCTGATGGGACTTTACTATACAGAAAAATGGTAAGAGAAGTTAACAGTTCCTGGGATCACTGAATATGGAAGCCTGTTCATTCTCTAATTCCCCTACTCATGGAAAAGCTGAGAAGAGGGTATTGATCTGTCTGCTCAGGGCTTAGACAGATGTTTGAATTTCACACACATTTATACTTCATTTTGCCCAGAAACCAAATTCTTCACTATGCACCTTTGTCAGCAAATAAGGTAAATTATTATTGTTTTGTAAGTAAATATTTATGAATTTGTGACAATATCTTGCTCCATACCATTTTATAAAAATCAGAATGAACTGTGGAGATTTTTGAGCGATTTTCACATGTGACATTTAAAATATTTCATTTTGAAAACTGGAGACCTAGAAGCTTTCAAGGAAATGAAACTAAAACAATGTATAACCAGCCACTTTTTCTATGATAAAGTATTGGCACCTAAACAATGAGGTTCTCTTAAAAATTGCTTTACATTTACTCAGTGTGTGTGTGTGTGTGTGTGTGTGTGTGTGTGTGTGTGTGTGTGTGTGTATTTGTGTGCCTGTGTGTGGAGGCACCCGTGTATTTGTGTGCCTGTGTGTGGAGGCACCCATAACACTCTACACATGTGGAAAACAGACTTATGATAGTTGGTTTTCTCCCTCCACCATGTATATTCTGGGAATAGAGTCCAGGTTGTGAGGCTCTGCCACAGGAACCTTTATCCACTGGCCCTTCTTGAGCTCCTTCCATGCTGCTATGGCTTTGGAAAGGCTAAATGACACACGCAGGATCTCCGAGACAGACTCTACAGGATGCTCGAGTGCCCAACCAATAGTCAACATTATTTTCTCTCAGTGCCAGTAAGGAAGACAACATCAGTTCAACGTGATGATCAAATTAAAGCAACTTTACCCCACTAAGAAAGCATGTTTGTCTCTGTGCCGCCTTCCCGTTTTAGTGACTGGGGTGACCCATAGGCACCAAGCTCATGACCAGAGATATGAAACAGGTATGATTCCACTCTGGGTATTAGAATCTAGCAGGAAACACTGACTTATTCAGTGTTTAGAAATGTACAACCAAGAGAAGATTCAAAATGGACCAGAGATAACTGGAAGCCTTAGTTCAGTTCTGTGCAGTCAGCCATCAGTAAAGAGCACAGAGGAAATGGTTAGTTCCCTTGTATCTGACCCATGTGCTGCTCAATCTAGAAAATAAAATAAAATAAACCAAAACAAGCAAAACACCCAGAGTCATAAAACAGCATCTCTTTTTACAAAATCAGTGAAAGAATAGTTTAACATTTTAATGGGGATCAGTACGGTGGTGGGGTGTTATAAATGCTAACTTAAAGGCATCTTGGATTGAAAGCTATTTTTACTGCCACTGGGAGGTATCAGGGGACTAGTAATTCCAGTACAAATGCAATAAAAACAAAGCAATATGATCTGTTCTTTTTCCTAAACAGTCCAGATCTTCTCATTGTCTGTGTGCTCAGTATTTCCTCACAACAATTTGCCAAGCATCAGAGGGAGGGCGGCTGAGGAGGAAACTGCTCCAAGACTAGAATGGATGTGGGGGCTGGAAGGGCAGGGAGCGGAGAAAATGTCAAAGCGACTTTGATGATTAATTCTGTGCCACAGTCGCAGATCCTTCTCCAGGGTGACTGCTCGATGCATCATGTTTTGTTATTGACTTCGTTTCTACTTTTCTCTCTGGAATTTAAAGATGGGACTTTTGTGGACAACCCAAATAAAGGGACTGCTACTTCTGTTTCAACATGGCTGTTAGTTTGAACAGTTTGTCGCAGCAGAAGTAATGATTTTATTACGTTCCTTGAGTAATGGAGCCAGGCTCCTCCATCTCTTTGCCTTCGCTCCACCCCTCTCCAGCCAGGTGAGAATCTTCTGTCCCTGGGCTCTGTAACTCTGCATGCTCTTCAGAAGCCTGGGTCAGTAGTGTTCCCAGCACACCAAGAGCTTATTTAAAGGAGAATGATTGGCTTGTGAGGAGTTCCGATAACATAGCAAGGAGAAGTGTTGGCAGAGCTGACGATATGTACCTTTAACAAAGCAATTTTTTTTACTACCAGGACTATTATTAGAACCAATATAAGTGGACTCGTTTATTTCCCTAAATAAATAGGAGGCCAAATGTTCTATTATTTCCCTTTTTTAGATGAGGGCAGAGGCAATAAGGGACTACAGGATCCAATACCATCTGAACCATAAGCAACAGAGTCACAGTGCATAGCCCAGGGAAGGTGGTTTCAACATCCATTCTTCTGAGCCTTACTCCACCTGCAAAGTCCAGTACAACATCAAAGTTGTCTCAAGTTCTTGACATCAGTAAACCCCAAATAGAATTTGACCTGCTCAGAAAATGCCTCCAAGGGGTCCAAGGAGGAAAAAAACTAAAAGGCATAAAGATTTGGCTTAATTAAATGAAGGACATAGGACTTAGGTGTTGGGGAAGGTAAAACCTCAATTGTTAAAGTGCTAGCCCTATCTACATGAGGATCTGAGTTCGATTCCCAGAACCCACATGAAAATCTCAGGCACAGGAGCACACAATTGCAATATCAGTGATGCAGAGTCAGGGAACTGGTAGTTGTTCCCTGGGGCTCACTGGCTGGCCAGCCTGTCCTAACCACAGATGGCTCAGCCAGTGAAATATTGCTTCAAAGGTCCTCTTGAACCCCCACCCCACCCAGTCATAGAAGTTCATGTGCATCCATATACACACATGCACAGCTGCGTGTACATGAAAAGGCGTAGGCATGCACTCACATAAATAACAAAATGCATGGATGCATTTTGAAAAGATGAGTCTCTTTTTTCTAGAACCACTGACATCCGTGATGCTGCGGTTGCTGAGGTGTTTTTTCAGTGACTCGGTTAATGATGCTGACAACTAGAACATGGTTGGGCTAGACAAAATGTCTTCCCTGTGTTGCAATACATTGATGTAGGCATGTATGGCAATAACTCCATCATTATCAACACTTCTTTATTTGGAGAGTGAATATTTTGTGATGTAGGAAGTATGGTGAAAAAATGGCCCTTTAATCAAACAGATGAACATTACTGCCCTTACTGCTGCAATACACTTGGTCTCAAAAGGTGGCAGAAAAAAAAATATTTTTAAATGTTTTGTTTTTCTATTCAACCAATATACCCTATAAGTATTGTGTATAATTTGAAACATGCATACATTGCAAATGGCTAAATTAAGCTAATAAATGTTCAAAGCAGGCTTCTGCTCTGTTTATGAAATTTATCATTTAAGATTACTGAAACAAATTGAAATAACAGAAAATCTTATTCAATGTTATCTCATAGTAAAAATTTGTACCTAATCACCAAAACAAGACAATATTTTTCCCCCAAAGCCAACGCATGCACGGTTTTCTTTCTTCCTCCTTCTCTGTCTCTTGCTTTCTTAACAATCGTGCATGTTTTCCATCCACTTAGGCAATTCTTATGCAAGAAGCTAAACGTAATTAAATGTGCAGGATGAAAAGATGGCCCAGGCACTGCTGGTACCCCCGGGACCTGAGAGCTTCCGCCTTTTCACTCGAGAATCTCTTGCTGCTATCGAAAAGCGTGCTGCAGAAGAGAAAGCCAAGAAACCCAAGAAAGAACAAGATATTGATGATGAGAACAAACCAAAGCCAAACAGTGACTTGGAAGCTGGGAAGAACCTTCCATTTATCTATGGAGACATTCCTCCAGACATGGTGTCGGAGCCTCTGGAGGACCTGGATCCCTACTACGTCAGTAAGAAAGTGAGTGCTTCCTTTATGTGACCAATGTGCAAACCAGGGGCTTGTGTGCATTAGAATATTGCCATTGTCATCTGTGAAATAGTTCGTGACAATCTTTACTGCTACATGTCTTGAAGAACAGAAACACTGATAAGAAATGAAAACTCTGCTACTGAGGAATAAGCATAAACCATTTCTACCATTTCATAGTATTGAGATAAGTGGGAAAACTTAAATTTGACAGGAAAGATAAGCTAATTGCGAATCCATTTGGCTGCTTGATAGACAGCCAAATTGTAGTTATAAGGTGTATGCTATACTTATTTTTTAGTTCCTACTTGGCTTGATATTTCTTACAATCATGTGTGTTCTATAAGACATCAATTTTCATATATATTCCTATAGACAGGTAATTCAAGGAGAAGCATGTTTATCTAGACATACATTTTTAGTCTTTTCCCTCTAACTTGGCTTAAAATTAGGAACTTCTTATAGGCTTCATTGAGATCATGATAAGAGAACTTATATACTATCTACAAATAGTTAAAATGTTACCACAATGAAAGGAATATCAAGCTTAAAAGAGAAAAAATGTGATGATGATAATAATAAGAATCTCCATGTAATTTAAAGGAACAACTATGTTTCTCTGATGTTTAAAATAACTACACAGTTCTGCCAGAATTAGTCTCAATACTTAAACCAACTTTGTGAGACCCATAGGGAATCTAGATAAAGGATATTATCTTAATACCCACATGAATATTTTGGCACCTTTTAATCACTATGTATAGCTTACCTTCACAATGAGAAAACAGTTTATTGTAAAGACAAATTAACATCATTCCAAGTTGATGATTTCTCGATTAACAACTAAACAGACCACCTTTACTTTGTCAAAGTAGAACTTTAGAAAAGCAATTGTTGAAGACACTGCATTCTTTAAGTAGTTAGTGTATGACATGACCTTTTAGGTCCTGGGATGGCAGATGGTTCGGTGGTTCAGGGCACTTGCAGCTCCTTCAGAGGACTGGGGTTTGGTTCACAGCACCCACATCAGGTGGCTCAGGACTGTCTGTAATGACAATGACAGTAGATCTGCCCCTCTCTGTGTGAATACTCTCACCTATATGTACATACACATACAAAAGCATACAGATAGATAAAGATTTTTTTTAAAGCTTTACAAACATTATAAGTTCTTTTTACTAATTTTAACAAAGGAAGGCATTACATATACATTCGTGTGCTTCTAAAAGAAACTGTGATTTACTACAGAGATGATGAAGAACTATTTGAAATTTAAATATTCTGATGGTTTCTAAAGGATGGTTAACACTAAGATATTTCTCCCAGAGACTAGAAAAACAGGCCTCATTTGAGGAAAAAGAATAAATGTATTAACATACACATCTGCAACATTGTGTCTAGTCTCATGCTTGTAAGCCCAGCACTTGGGGAGACGGAGACAGAGCCAGAAGAGTCAGGCCAGGCCAGGCTACAGAAAACAGCTTGTGCTACAAACAGCACAGTATGTTTTAAAGATTATTTTCAAGACATGGAAGTTTGTTTTACTTTGATATGAAATTGTCATTACTCCTTTAAAAACAAAAAACAAGCGAGCAAACAAAATGATGGAGCCATCAGTTTGATAGGCTTACCAGAGTAGAAAGGAAGACAATGGAAATATTACTCAATGGGAAGAGAGCTAGATTTCCTTGCATTAAAAGCATTTCATTTCCAATGACAACACCATCTCTTTATGAAAGGGATACCCTGGGCTAACCCCACCATTTGATTAAGTAAGCTGTTTGGACCCCACTTTCAACAAGGACTCTCCTGTCTGACTTGTTTTTTCACAGATTTTATGAGGCAAAGGTACCACTATAATTCTTTTTCTACACAAGAATATAACATACACATTTTAATGTCAATTGATTGTCATCTGACTTGATAGGTCAGGCTTTCAAGGTTGGTTAATTTTCTAGTTTGCTACTAGAGAACAGAATTGTCCTCTGTGCACGGGAAAGGACAGGCATTGCTCACCCCAAACGGGAAACCATAATTCACTTGGATCATAATTTACTCTAGTGAATGTAAGTGACTCTAAACTCTCAAAGGAGAAGCCCTGCCTTCATTAATGAAATACCTCTGAGAATGAGAATTCAGGTGCTACTTATAGAAATGTGATTTGTGACTCTTAAAAGTTAAAGGGAGAAAATAGTGTATGAATTCATAGAATTTCACCATAGTACAAAGCCATGCTACTACATGACCATTTGTGTAAAAGACCACATAGAGCTCTAGAGCTTCATGTAATGACTGGCTATCGCTGATTAGTGATGTGTCTTAGTGCCGAATATAACTAGATGAGTAAGACCACAATATATTTTAATAGCATTTAAGTTGGCCAGGTTAACAGCTTAAAAATAGTGGCATGATAATAATAGCTAACATTTGTTGGGCTCACCCTATGTCAGGAGCCACTCGAATACTCCAGTTCATTTCATACCAATGAGCCAGTTCATGAAGCAGTCGCTCTCGTTAGTCTCAGTTTCCAGATGGAAACATAAAGTCAAGGCCAATTCCTTCACTTACCAAAGTCATTCTACATCAATGATAGATCAAGGCTTGGAGCTCTTGACCGATGGTCAAACTCGCTGCAGTAACAATAAATGTAAAAATAAGATGGTAAAAAGTTGATTGCACCACACTTTTAAACACTTTTTATTGAGTCTTTGTGAATTTCGCATCGCGTACCCCAATCCATCTCGTCTCGATAATTTCGCATATAACCTCCTCCCTTGGCAACACCACCCCTACCATGAACAAAAACAAACAAAACAAAACAAACAAACAAAAAATATCTAGCCATGAAAGGTGTGGTGTGTCCTGGTGTTTTGCCCAAACAGACTTACTTGCAAACATTCATTGCAGTTAGCCATTGGTCTTGTTCGAGGCCTCTGGCCTCTGCAACGTCATCAATACATGATCCTCACAGATACTCCTCTCGGATATCCTGTTGTTGCCCTGGGCTATACCATCTTTTAAAATTCGGTGCCTGATATATTCCATTGGGGTATAAATCTGCTGCTTCTCTCACAAAACTAAGAATTTCAGCGACGTTATTAATATTTATTCAGGAAAAAGAAGTAATTAGCACTCCTGATAATAACCGTTGTGACAAACTTCAGCCGCGGTGTTTATAACAGTACTGGCGATAAGCACCGAATCTTTTCACGGTGCCTCACCACCTATTGTTACTTGGCAACCCGACTTTACAGTTGGTGTAACTTCTCTGAGTTCCAACCATCTCTTATATTCTTGTGTAGTTTTTGGTGAAGGTACATCATTCGATAACGTCAGAACCCCAGACTTCAAACATCGCCCTGTAATTCTTTCACTACGTAGATCATTATAATTCTACTCCTTGTTTCTCAACCCTCATGGTATGCACAGTTATACATTCAGAGTAGATGCACTGTGTTCACCAGTATCGGAGCCACTAGCACCCACAGGCTAACCTTGCTGGAGAAGCAGAGGGTTTCATATTTAAAGGACAATTCATTCTTGCGTAGTCTGTTTTGGGAGATATTTCAAAATACACACCCCTTTCTAATGTTGCAAGCAGAAATTGCTTTTTCCGGGAAATTGTTTAAAAGAGCATGAGTTAATGCACTTTAAATCACTGGGAACTTTTACACACTATTGCGGCCGCTGATGCCTAAATGGATCCTAATCACTGTACTGTGAATTCGTGACAGCCCACTGATGCGTCTATAGTTCAAGGGCAGGCTCAGTGGGGCTCATTGTCACTTGCAGGTAATCTTGATGCTAGTAAGGGATAGTTTACTTGCCCTCTTCCTAGAATTTATAGAGCTCAGCTCATTGGAAATGGTTAGTTTAGTAACAGTTGGCTCAATGGTCTTAAACCCAGAAGGCGGTGAAAGGGTTGCTTGTTGTCCCTGCTCACAGTATAAACATTCCTGCCTGCCTCTTCAAACAGAGCCTGTTGCGAGTTGCTGAGAATGTATGTGATGTAGCCTTAGTAAAAGGGTGCAAGCATATTATTAAGTAAATCAGTACATACAACAGATGTCATGAAGGTGAACAGTGCCTTAAAGGTAAACCCATATTTAATTAGAACGGCGTTTATTGGCAAAGCACACTATTAAAAACTGTGGGGAGAAATGCAGCCATAAACTGCAGGTTCTTTGTGCTCAGTCATTTATAAAAGCACCTAACCAGGTTCTCCCACAAATGAACCCCGTGTGGAAATTGCTATTTGATGATGATTACCAACAAAGTATGAGAGACTACAAAGTAATATACTAAGGGTTAGTGGCAGGAGAACCTGCTAAGGAATGATCAGCAGGCAGTGTGATTTATCTGGGAAAATGTAAAGGAGGAGGTGATTTGGGTACTGAGAATGGAAAAAAAGAGATTGAATAATAAGACTGCCTGCATATTAGAATTACTTGAGGAGAATGTTGAAAACACCTAAATATCTGCTATACTCCTAAACTCAAATATTGTCAATTCTGAAGAACTAGGACATCCTAGCATGAGAGTCATGATAGGTGGGATGACCTTGCATAGTTAGTTAGACCTTTCTATAGGTATTGCTGTCTTCACTGAGTCTATCACCACGTGAATCACAGCTGGCGGCCCAGATTGATAGGTTCTGAGTGGGACTGCCAAGTGGATTAAATGGCTGGAACAGAGATGACTCTAGTGGCAAAAAATAAAGGATGATCCATCCTGGGTGTCTTGA
>LR750638.1:304310-327588 GCA_902729485.2 Mus minutoides
AGATCAATTCAGCTGCTATAGAAATGATGGGAGACCACCACAAAACTAGGGTTAGAAGGTTTGAAGTTATTAATTTCAATAAATTCTGTAATTAAATAATGATATTCATAAAAGATTTTATATATATATATATATATATATATATATATATATATATATATACTGAATGATCTGAAAAGTTACCAAAGCTGTAGACAGATGGTAAGCCTCAAATAGAAGTGAACCTTGTAAACTTCTTTAATTTGATTTTTGAAAATGTGTAAGACTATCAGTTTGTATCAACAAGTTTGGAGGCTTAGAGAGAGAGAAGGTAGTAACCCAGTAGGCCTCTGTGTGTCTGAATGTGTAGGGGAGAAACACTTAGCCTGTGTCTAGTAAACACAGATATTGGTTATGTTCCAACTGGTCTAAATGAACACATTTGTACAAAAAAGTCAGATAAAAAGTTCTCTATGTATGTTGTAAATGCCTGCATGTCTAATTTGGTAATCTCCTTCTCTCTCTCTCGTGTTTTCTTTTTCAGACTTTTGTAGTGTTGAATAAAGGAAAGGCAATTTTTCGATTCAGTGCCACCTCCGCCTTGTATATTTTAACTCCTCTAAACCCTGTTAGGAAAATTGCTATTAAGATTTTGGTACACTCATATCCTTTTCATGCAAAAGTGCCGTTTCTAACAGTTGGTTTTCAATGAAATGCCCTTCTCATACTTTTTATATTTATAAAATTTATTTACAGCAAATGGTAACATTGTTAGTTTAAGCGAATGATTTCCGCTGGCCTTCTGCTATTTATGAAGTATACATAGTTTACCATAAAATTATTATCATAGTTCTAGAAGCAAATATGGAACATGTTAGCAAGTTTGTCAATGAACTAACCATACTATAATAGCAGAAATAAGAGTAAATCCTCTTTCCATTTCTCATCCTCAACGAAATCATTTATTATTGCTGAAGAAGTCTACCCTACTACAGTTATTATAGTGTGTTATACTATATGGTATATAGAATTAGTGCCACTATATGTACTACCAAATACTCTGACACTCATACCTAATTGGCTATGCATCCCTGGCAAATTTACTCCCCTTTTTTTCTCCTCCTCCTCCTCTCCTATCTTCCCCCATGTCCTCCATTTCTTTCTTGTTCTCTTCCTTCTTTTCTTTTCTTCCTTCTGGAAACATTCATGAAACAGCTATGTGTCTCTGTACTTGAATAATAATATATCAAAAAGGCAACAACCTTAAAATTCTTTATGGGTCTGTGATGTGACTTGGTGGTACAAAACTAGCCCAGCATGTTCAAGGGGACAAATTTTGTTCCCAGTATGGCATATACAGGTGCAAAATATAGTAGTAAAACATTCATGTTATGGGAAGAATAAGCATAGATTGCAGAATATCATGGAGTTATGACAAAATACCTTTAAAATGGTGTTCAGTAGTGGACATTTTCTATAGGCAACCTCAAAACAGGCTTATATAAAGTAAAATACAATATCTTACGGACACAGGAAACAGGAGATAACTCTTTGAAATCCATATGAATTCTCTCATTCTCAAGCTTGATATTAGAAGGTGTTTATATTTTAAAATAAAATTACTTGTCACATGAACTTTTGTGCAGTGAAATCTGTACTGAAACAGCAAGAACAATATCCCTACCAGAACAGCTAATTATACTACCTTGTTAGCACAAAACATCCCCTCCATAGAGTGCTATAAACTATAAATAAATGAGTTACATCACTGTGAGGCTGCATTTGTATCTGTGTACAAGAGAATTCCTAAGCAGTTCCTAATCTTTTAGAGAGAGAACTAGGCCTTAAGGAAGGCTTTGACTTTTCTTATTAACTATGGTCTGAACTCAGCCAAGTAAGATTAAATTCACAGTTAAATTGTGCTTCTGAATCTTTTGTGTTGGATAGTCCTTAGGTGTCTAGAATGAATTGACATTTAATCCTTAACTACAATCTACTTTATTCAGCATGCTTATTATGTGCACTATTTTGACCAACTGTGTATTTATGACGTTGAGCAATCCTCCTGACTGGACGAAGAATGTAGAGTAAGTAGGAATATGTTCTTGGAATGAAACACACACACACACACACACACACACACACACACACCCTCAGATTCTCTGACAATCTGTTTGTGGTAACGGTCTGACTTGCGGCTTCCATTGTTTGAAGTCACACTAAAGACTTCTGTCTTTATTCTGGAGTTCTGAGAACAGCATGCAAGCAAACAACACCAATTTTTATTTTCAGCACTTTCAGAGATTGTCATAAAGATTTTCTGTACCAGCCAGGCGTGGTGGCACATGCCTTTAATCCCAGCACTCGGGAGGCAGAGGCAGGTGGATCTCTGAGTTGGAGGCCAGCCTGGTCTACAGAGTTCCAGGACAGCCAGGGCTACACAGGGAAACACTGTCTAAAAAAAAAAAAGATTTTTCTGAACCATTGTAAGCCACCCTTTGCCAACAATTTATATTTTAGCAAAACATCACTTACAATGTTTGAAAATATTTTCTACTAGATGTTATTGTCATAGTGGATCCTGTTCTTAGATTGAGGCAGCTCTTTCAGCTGAAATACCAGGTACTGTTTATGACATACAGTTAACAAAATTGAAACACCTATAAAGGTTGACTATGTATAAACTTTTTCAATAAGACTAAATGAGGCATTTGGGCACCTATAAATTTCATTTGATTTTAATAACTTAATATGAAAAGCTAGTAAATGGGATATTTGGATATGAATCTTTTTATTTTATTTTAGTGTGTCTATGTGAATGTTTTGCCTGCATGTATGTCTATACATCATGTAGTGCTCAAAGAGACTAAAAGAGGGTGTTAAATACCCTGGACTGGGGTACAGAATGCAGTCTGGGTCCCTTGAGAGACTAGCTATCTGTCTAGTCCTAAATATCTTTTTTTTAAAAGGGAAAAGTGGTATCTTTGAGATGTTACACATGCTATTAAATCAGTTTGAGTGTTATAAGAGTTTTTGGCTTGCACATTTCAATTAGGTAACTGTACAATTTTTCTAACCAACAACATTTGGTAGGTTTTTTACATTGTATTAGGAGACAAGCACTATCGTGGTTGTGACTGCAAATAAATAAAATAAAATTTAACAAGTGAAGCCAAACAAACAAATGGAATGTAAGGAAAAGAGAGGACTGTAGGATAGCTCAGCTCTGAGATGAAAACGGGTCACTTCACATAGTTCACAGACATCCAAACTGAAATACAAGCACATGCAATCCTCACGTGGTAAAATGCTTCTCTTCTTAACACTCAGCTACTTCCTAAGTATCAATTGTACTTTCTGCCCCTGTAACCTATGGAGCTGGGTAGGGGTGGGGGATACAGAGAGAATGTGCTTGGAAAACTAAATGCAATGATTTCTGTAACTACTTCTTTCTTCCTCCTTATAAGGATACGTTGCCCACAAAAGCATTTCACACACACTGATCCTAACACTTCACACATACAAAGCAAATTTAGTCTATAAAACACAATGAGTTGCCATAAGACAATCAAATGTTTCTATGGCTTAGATGGCATACACTGAAAAATAAACTCAAATTGTGCTTTTAAAGGATGTAGTGTTTAAAAACAAGTACTCTCCGCTATTTCTGGAAGGAACAGAAATAACTTAAGTTGTCATCACTCTGAGAAATGGGCTAGAACACACTACGATAGACCACAAACTCAAAAGCTGTTTGCCCCCTTGAAGGCTGAAGCTGATTTCAACCAAATTTAAATTCAAAATTAAATTGAAGAATTTAGTCTATCTGTGATCTGAGGATTTCAGGCAAATATGGACCTGAGATCTATAAAAACTGATATATTTTATGTGATCATAAACATATAAACATATATGTGAAGGAGATCAGAGACAGATGGGAGGCACTTTTATAATTCTGTGCCTGACTCTTAAAAATAAGAAATAAAATCAATTCCCAATCCACCGTAATAGCCTTAAATGAGCTTAGCCTTTGAAAACCTGAATAGGAATAATTCAATACAAATAAGTAAACGCACACTGTGTGGCCTCTTAAAGAAGACACCAGCTATGTGGTTACTGAAAGTTAAAACTTGGTTAATTCTTTTTATTGGCCACTAGCAATGAGAACACTGCCCTTATGGGCACAAAATATGGGAAACTATTCTTCCTTTTAGGTACATCTTTATTAATTCTTTGAGAATTTCACAGAGTGTATTTTGGTCACATCCACTCTCCCCAACTCCTCTAAGAATCTACTGTTCTAAAATGTAAGCAGTTTAACAATAGTTTTGAAGAACACATGTATGACAAATGTATTTTTCTATTGTGTAATACTTCACTCACACTAATAAGAATAATTAAAGACTCTTAGGTAAGTACAAATTTTTACAAAATTTACTGCATTTTGTAAAGCTAACAAAACAAAACAAAACAAAACAAAAACCAAAGCAAAAACAACAAAAAGAGCTAGCGTTTGCCATGCTCACAAAATCAGCTTTTTAACCTCTTGTCTCTACTTGCTAACTTGGCTTGGGTACTTTTCCTAGGTATACATTCACTGGGATATATACCTTTGAGTCACTTATAAAGATCTTGGCCAGAGGATTTTGCTTAGAAGATTTCACATTCCTTCGTGACCCATGGAACTGGCTGGATTTCAGTGTCATCGTGATGGCGTGAGTAAAAAAAATTTTTTATGTCTGGAAAATTCAAAGGAATGAAAAAATTTATAAATGTATAAATCAATTTAAGACATGTTTTGAATACAGAGCTTTCTTGTTAGTCAGATCAACTCTATTCCATACACAGTATGATAATATGAATTAGACTATTAAAAGATAGATAAGTCTAGCAAATCAGCAACATATGGAATTATTTTATTGTCCCTTAGTCTTTGAGCAATAAATGGAGTTACTTTATATTCCACCATCTTTTTCTTCATCAAAATCAAGTTACTTATTAACTAAAATTTAATAGAAACTATGGTGCCATGATATATTTTGCAAACAATCATCATCATGTAAATGAAAATTACATTGAAATACAGCTCTATTTTTTTTTCCCTTAAAGGCAACTTTCAGCCTTTGGCATCCTGAGCTTTAAATCAATTTTGTTTGTGTATCTCAAGGGGCTTTTGATGCCAATCCAGCATTAGTCACTTAAAATGAACTTTGCCAAAACTATCAGTAACTCTGATTTAATCCTACAGGTATGTAACAGAATTTGTAAGCCTAGGCAATGTTTCAGCTCTTCGAACTTTCAGAGTCTTGCGAGCTCTGAAAACTATTTCTGTAATTCCAGGTAAGAAGAAAATGGTGTAAGGTGGTAGGCCCTTATATCTCCAACTTTTCTTGTGTGTTATTGTGTTTGTGTGTGGACTCCCTATTACAGATATGTGACAGAGTTTGTGGACCTGGGCAATGTCTCAGCGCTGAGAACGTTCAGAGTTCTCCGAGCATTGAAAACAATATCGGTCATTCCAGGTGAGAGCTAGGTTAAACACCGAGGCTGACTTTAATCAAACCATAATAATATTGGAATTGCAACCCCACCATCAGCCATGTGGCTTTTTGTTCAATTCTATCATATTCAAAAATATCAGACCGTGTTTCACTTTTGGTTCAGTTCCTTTAAAGCATTGATAATTTCAACTTTCTTCATAAAGCCAGCCTCTGAGTTTAACAGAAAGTTGCATGAGATACACACATATCATCGATGAGTGTTTCTGTACTCCCTCTCCTGCATTTAAGGTGTATGTCTTCTCTCCTGCATTATGATGAAAGCTTTCATGTCATGCCCTGACTGACTGCCTGGTATTTTACCATTTGCTCCAGATCTATTTCAAAAATAGATCCTTGTTTGTAAAGGAGGAAAGGCTATGGCTCAGCATGTGCGTGGCCTGGGATCTTCAGGGCCTTCAAATTCTTTTCGCCTTTTAATCCACTGCTACTTGCAGGCTGGCAGAAAGAATGGGTTGAGAGAAACCGCTTCATAATACACACAAAACTGAAAGAAAAAAGTAATCTAGTATTTTACATGTTTGGGGTAACCCTTGATAGCACACAGACAAAACTTCCTAAAGATTTTTGAACATTGGTTCAGAACCTGCAGTAGTATGGTGTTCATATAGAAGTGAACAGCCTTCCATCTGTTTGCAAGTCATGAGACTGTACATAAAGCTTTTATGTCTATGTAGCCAAGCTACCATTCATGGAGGATGTGGAATGTGTGCACCTATTAAGAAGAACTCTTGTCATATATCACACTCCTAAGCTGACATATAGTTTTCTCTTTAAAGGTTTAAAGACCATCGTGGGGGCCCTGATCCAGTCGGTGAAGAAGCTCTCTGACGTCATGATCCTCACTGTGTTCTGTCTCAGCGTCTTTGCTCTCATCGGGCTGCAGCTCTTCATGGGCAACCTGAGGAATAAATGCTTGCAGTGGCCCCCGAGCGATTCTGCTTTTGAAACTAACACTACTTCCTACTTCAATGGCACAATGGACTCAAATGGGACATTTGTTAATGTAACAATGAGCACATTCAACTGGAAGGATTATATCGCAGATGACAGTAAGACTCGTTGCCACTGTTATGTTAGCCTTAGAGTTGCTGAGCAAGTTTTTAACTATAAACAATTCATTCTGTGTTTGAAGCCACTTTCTAGATAGACTTTATTGATGAACAATTGAGAACTGGCTGAAATAATCAAACACTGTTGAATTCTTTAAAATTTTATTGGGGGTGGTGGTAGATGCACCCATGCACAACTGGACACATGAAAAGGTCAGAGGGCTTGTGGGAGTCACATCTCCCCTATCATGTGTATCCTGGAGATCAAATCTAGGTCATCAAGGTCAAAAGCAAGTACCATTATTCAATGAGTCATCTCACCCCAAACTCTGCTGTGTCGTTAAAGTAAATAGTATTATTATGGAATCAAATTGGTTATTTTCTATATTGACAGGCCACTTTTATGTTTTGGATGGACAAAAAGATCCTTTACTCTGTGGAAATGGCTCCGATGCAGGGTAAGAAGGAAATAGTAAATAGTAGATGATAATAAATAATAATAATAATAATAATAATAATAATAATGTAAAAGATGTGGGAGAAATCTATGTAAATAATAAAGAATGACTATATCTCTAGGAAATGTAGTCTCTGAACCATAGATGATCACTGGAAAAAGAGTTTTGAAAATTCTTAGAGAATAAACATAGTCACACCAGCACACTGCCAGATAGAGGCAGATAATTAGAAAACATATTGTACCTAGAAATCTGCATGCTTCCATTGTCCTCAGCTGTATACATAAATCAGCCCAAACTGGAAACAGGTGAGATGTCTTTGCATATGCAAATAAACACATAACCTGTTGTCTTCACATATAACGAAACATTGTTAAATGATAAATGAACCTGAAACTCATGTTCATACGTCAGAAAGAAAAGAAATTCAACCTGAAAAAGCTACGCACTACAAGATTCTAACCATGTGATATCTGAAAGGTAACATGATCAGAGTTGAAAGGGACTCGTGATGGGAAGGAAAGTCAGTGAAACACAGTGTATGTCAGGTGGGGAAAGTCCTCTATATGATTCTGTAATCATAAATACATAAAGCTATTGTCAAGTCATGGAACACAGCTAAAAAATAATTGATCAAGCGTTTGGTACGTTTGGAGATCCTACAGTGACATTTTAAAAATGTATATAGCAAAAAGAATTTAAAGATAGCATTAATACAAAAAAAAAAAAAAAAAAAACCAATCTCTAACATGTGAGGTCAAGAGAGCAGTGGTGTAAAATTTCCTAACTACCTTAGGAGGTAAGCAAAGCCTGTGACACTAAGAGAAAAGAGCAGCTGCCTAGCAATGAATTGTTTCCCACAGTATTGTGAATGGCCAATCCTGATGCCCCTGTACGTATACACAAGTGTTGAACAGCCGAGGAAATGGAGAGAGATGGTGGGAGCCAGTCTGCTCACTGTCAAGAGTGAAAAGTTACATACAACTAACAGGAATAGTTAAAATGCACACATGTACCTTCTTGTTCCATCAGCTGAGGGAAGGGACAAGAAGTACTAAGGGCTTACTAGCAATAAATGCCGGCTACCACCAAGACTCCATAAGAACTAGAGCTACCAGAGGAGTACTTGAGTCTAGCACTTGCCTCAGGAAACAGAAAGAGATTGGATTGAAATGAATGAGAAGATTAAAGTGTGCTGGTGGGTGAAAAGAAATACAAGATATGAAATCATGGAGTCTAGAGTGATCCTTGTGCTGATTGGTTAGAGTGCGAGGTAAAATAGGTTCTTCAAGTGCAGCTCACTATAAACATAAATGGTTACATGTAGACATCTTTATGTGTCTAGACTTTTCCTGTTAGTTGTATGTAACTTTTCACTCTTGACAGTGAGCAGACTGGCTCTAAAAATATACCTGGGACTTTATTGTATGGGATATTTGTCTGTAGTCTCTAAGTTTTCATGGGTATTTATTTTATAATTTGAATGATATTTTATTTCTTGCTAAAATTTGGCATCTTTGACTTCTGGGAACTGTTGGAATTGGCACTTGTAACGGACAACCTCCATGATTTCATATCTTGTATTTCTTTTCACCCACCAGCACACTTTAATCTTCTCATTCATTTCAATCTAATCTCTTTCTGTTTCCTGAGGCAAGTGCTAGACTCAAGTACTCCTCTGGTAGCTCTAGTTCTTATGGAGTCTTGGTGGTAGCCGGCATTTATTGCTAGTAAGCCCTTAGTACTTCTTGTCCCTTCCCTCAGCTGATGGAACAAGAAGGTACGTGTGTGCATTTTAACTTGTGATGGAGGTTGTCCGTTACAAGTGCCAATTCCAACAGTTCTCAGAAGTCAAAGATGCCAAATTTTAGCAAGAAATAAAATATCATTCAAATTATAAAATAAATACCCATGAAAACTTAGAGACTACAGACAAATATCCCATACAATAAAGTCCCAGGTATATTTTTGCACATACTATCCCTTTAAAGAGATGGTGGTAACTTCTAAGTTGTTAAATATTTATTGCCCATTCTCACTCTATTCCAAAGAGTAGCATCTATAAAGGGAGGAAAATGTAAACTTAAGAGTGGAGAAACCTATCTGGGACAGAAGGGTGCTAAGGAAAAACTGAGTGTATCAGCAAAGACCCTACTTAACCGTGATTTATTGATACTCAAACCAGAGCATCGTGATACAGGATATTCCATTCTCATCCTTTCCCGTAAGATCACATGTTCTGAAATGTGAGGTTATTTTAGACAACTGTACAGAACGGGATAACAGGTGATCTCACCAACTTATTTCTCACCTTTTGATGGTTTCTTCTTCTTAATTTAAAATGATTGATTCTTAGCACTTTGTAAAGAGTGAATAAGAATGACATCAGAGTGGGAATGTCTGGCTGATTCCCCCTCACTCTTCTAAATGGCCATAAATTTGACTCTCTTCTTCTTTCTTTCTTTTTCTCCCCTTTGGCTGGTGTTTTGAACAGATCTCACCTGTGAGCAATTGGCTAGAGTGTTCTGGAAATGAAAGCCTCGTCACAGATGATGACTCTGGCTTTCAACAAATCCCATAAATAAAGGGTGATTGGTAGAAATAGCTGCACTTTCTCTTCTGAACCCCACCATTGCTTCTTTCTTCCCCAGACAATGTCCAGAAGGGTACATCTGTGTGAAGGCCGGACGAAACCCCAACTATGGCTACACAAGCTTTGACACATTTAGCTGGGCCTTCTTATCGCTGTTTCGACTCATGACTCAAGACTACTGGGAGAATCTTTACCAGTTGGTAGGGACTAAATTTGCACAAGTGGAATTTGTGTTGGTGAACTCATACAAAATGCTAAGTACTACTTTATAACACTCAAGGGCACTAACTAAGGAGGTCACAATATTAAATGGAATGGCCCTAGAGTCCTCCACATTCTCCTCTTCTCCCCTTCCCTCCCCTCTTTGTCTCTCCTCTCCCCTCCCCTCTCCTATTGCCTCTCCCTTGCCTTTATATCACTCACACACAAACTTACATATACACACAATATAGTAAGTTTTATAGATAAAAGACCTTTTGCCTATGGGTTTCCTTCTGGAAGTACAAATATTTAAAAATAGATATAGAAGAATCATATGGGGAGTTTCTTATATGAAGTATATATATTCACATATGTATACAAACATACATTATACAAATGCATGTATGGAGAATTTCTTATATAAAGGACAGTTAACTAAATCTATAGACTGGGGAAGCATGGCATTTATAGTGTTGTCCTGCTTTTGGAACCATAATAATGATACTTTGATGTAGATTAAACAAGTACTATTTTGAAATATATTTATGTCAAATGACATGGCAGTCATACTGCTGATAAACTGATTGCTATGTTTGTGTGTATGTATTTGTTCATTTTTAACACCAAAAACTATTTGGTCAAGATAGTTGGATATTAAAAAACATCAACCTCCTAATTTCTAGCTATTGCAGCCTGATTTTTATCTCGGGAATACTATAGTAAAACATTAACGAAATTATTGTTTTCTACACTAGACATTACGTGCAGCTGGGAAAACCTACATGATCTTTTTCGTCCTGGTAATTTTCTTGGGCTCGTTTTATTTGGTGAACTTGATCCTGGCTGTGGTGGCCATGGCCTATGAGGAACAGAATCAGGCCACGCTGGAGGAGGCTGAGCAGAAAGAGGCAGAGTTTCAGCAGATGTTGGAGCAGTTGAAAAAACAGCAAGAGGAGGCTCAGGTACCGAGTGACAGTTGACTCTATTGCTCTTTTAGTTTCTTACTAGGGAGCGTTGCCTGTTGTAACTGAGCTGGAGATACCATTTTGTGTTGTATGTAGCTATTGACATTAGAAGACTCCAATCTACTCAAAATTGTTCATAAAATTAGAGCCGAACTTTTTAGACATCATAATTAGCTACCAGGATGAAGCTTATTGTGAAATATTCCCCACAGAAACTGAGGGTGAGATTTAAGAAACTCAATTAAGATTTTCAACTACTAATGTACCATTTCAATAGCCACCTTTGATGCTGTGTCCTGTAGTTAATTTATCTCTAAAGTTTTCAAGAAACCTCTGTGAATGGCTGCTTTTTTTAAGGCTTCCTTGGAGTTTGTATATTCTATATTGTTGTTTAAACTAAGGTACCAGAAAGGCATCTGATATTAAGTAACAATGTTTTTTCAGTGCTGAAGTTTATTTAGGCTGGAGATATAGTGACTGAGACATTCATACTTTAAAGAAGTGGGAACACAAGATTAGATTAAAAGGTGTGGGGTGCACTCTAGTTACTGCAAGCAGAAGGCTGTAGGCAGACATACAGGAAGGAGCCTGACCAATGTCTGTTACTGTGGCCATTCCCCCCCCATCCCTCTCATCCCTGATAAGGTTGTCCAAAGCTAGCCGTTTCATGGGCCTTGATTACAAGTGTTTCTTTACAGTTATAATTTGTACCTTTCTTACAGCTAACGAAGCAGAACAACTTTCTGTGTTTTTCTTTTTCTTCTGTGCTTTCTTTTCTGAAGTGTGTGCTGAAACCTTCAGACACTTCATCTTCCTTTTCTTTGGTTTGACTTTGTTTTCATTTTTAAGGTGGTTTATTTTCTTACTGAGTCTGACATGGTGCACTATAGGTACAAGTCTTTGACATGCGTATGCTTTTCTGGTGCTGGTTTTCCATTAATCTGATAATAGGTTTAAAGTAAATGGTTTTATTTTCACTAAGCAGAGTTTATTACATTTCTTTGACTTTTTACCTTTAGATTTAATGCTTTTGTTATGACATCTAAACTGTTTTCAAATGAGAGCCTCAAATTTGCCTCTATATTGAACCCCCAAATTATACAACTTTAGAATGTACTCCACTCACATTCTAAGTGAATGTGTGTATAAAATGTTAGCTGTATATATTCTGTTACATAGGAAGGTTATTACTTCAAAACCATATTGGGAATACAATATCATTTCTCTGCTAAATTGACTTGGCATTTTGTCAAAAGCCAGTGCCCATATGTGAATCTGGTTGTATACTCTCATCTGGCTGGCTGATGTATTCGTTATAGTGTCTCTTACACCAACACTGTACTCTCTAAACTCTTGTATGTTTATAGTAAGTTTTATAGATGACTGTGTTATACTAATATCTTTTCAAAGAGATTTTGATTCTTTGTAGTTCCAAATGAGTTTTAAAATAAGCTTCTCTACTTCAGATTAGATAGTTTCTATCTCAATACCTTCCAGTTGACCATCTTTGGTTATATTGCCTAATTTGCTGTTAATTTTATGTAGTGTACGTTTTCATATCAGACATTGTGGCTGTCCCTGAGTAGTATCTTAAACATGTATAGTGCAGTTATAGAATCACTTTAATGTCTTTGCATCTTGTCTGTTTCTGGTTTTGGTATGCTTTGATTAATTTTTTGTGTTTATCATGTGTTTCATTTTTTTTTCTTTTTAAAGTTCTGAAAATCCTAAATTGAATTCTAGAAAGTTCAGTTAGGAATTGCCGAGTATCTTTGTATTCATGTAAAAATCCTTGGTCTTTGTGATGAGACAGTTCCAACATGAATTAGCAATTTGACCTTTCACATCTTCTAACATTTGAAGATTTGGCAGATAGGACCAGATTGGAATTTAAGATAAAGATGACTAGTCACCTACAACTTGCATGACAACCCTTCCTAAATACTCCACTCAATGTTCTTTAAAAAAAATTCTTATCAATCCAAGAGGTCAGTACACGTGTAGCTTAATGTGAGTGGAGGATGCCTTCTCTCTAATATTTACCTCAGGAACACCCCCTACCCCACCCAACCCACTCACCCACAGAGAGAGACAGAGAGAGAGAAAAAGAGAGACAGAGACAGAGACAGAGAGAGCTAAGTAGTATCAGTACTTAAGGTGGATCTCAGAAGAACTCCACAATTCTTTCTTCTTTAGCCCTTTCCTCAGGTGTCTGTTCTGTGAACCATAGCCACCTCGGTTAGCCTGCATTGTTAGCTCCTCCTCCCCCACCCAGGAAGTGTACAGAGTTACCCTTCCACTGCACTTCCATCGTAAAGTCCAAGACTTTATGACTTTCAGCACTGCGGGGCTTTGGTGCTTTACCATTTCCCAGTGTTTTAGAACATCTTGAAGGGAGCTTTAGGGTCTTCAGAATCATCATTTTACCTACCTTTTCTTTTTATTTATTATCTCAGGACAGGGCAAATCTAGCTCCTGCTAATGCAACTGGACCAGAAGTAGAAGCCCATGTAAAACGTTTCACCTGCCAGCTTCTTATAGCTTGTTTATTTATTTCTTTGTTTCAGATGAATAGACAGAACCCTTTCATTATCATGTGAATTACAGTGTATAATTGGAATTATAGAACCAAAATTTAATTTTTCAACAATTTTGAGTTACTTGTAGGTGCTACATTGATAACGCAGTTTAAAGAGTTTACCCTGAGATGCAGCCACTTTGTGGTAAAATATGACATAAATTTAAAATGTACAGTCTTTTAAACTTGAGAAATGAAACCCTAAGCTAGGTTTAGACTATTATAAATAATAAGAATTTAAAGGAGTTGGTTGTCTACCTGATGCTTAAATCATTTAAAATGTGCCTTTCTCCACTAAATTATCGGTTTTTGGATGGTAGTGGCCAAATCAACATAATTGGATATAATGTTAGATGTCCATCACTTAAAACAAAGTTTAAGGAAGGGGGCACTGAAAATCAGAGTACTAAGTCTATTTTGGTGTTTTATTGATAGCATGGTTACTAATGATTGGTGAATGATGGGGAGAGAAACGAAAATTACTTGGTGCACCATGAAGTTGTGTGTACCTCAATGAAGCCCAGGTCTTTCCAGTACCTGGGACCCTTTAGAACATGCCCTCTAGCCAATGACTGCATGGAACACAGCATTGTTTTCATCTGTATTTAATGTCTGTTCAGGGTCCTGTAGGCTTACTTGTTTTGTAGAAAAGAAATGTACACAACTAAGTGGATTCACAAAATCAAATGCAAGTTTAAAAAAAAATGGAAAAGCTAACATTCACCCAAAGTACTCTATCCTGAATCCCTATAATTATACCCTGTATTTAATTACTGACTTATAAACTTCAATATTACCCAGTTTAGCCTATTCCAGGCTCATTAAGTCTACTGGGAAAATATTATAGAGAGCTATAGGACGCAATTTGAAATCATGATGTTTAGTAGATCTGCTACACAATGGTAGACTTGAAGCAAGTCTTATGACTTTGAATGGGTTTTTAACTTGATTCCATGCCTAAAATGAAGAACTAATCATCTAATTATATTTCTAAGGACTTCTGGTATAAATTATACAGTTTGAGTCATAAAGAATTGACCCAAGAAAATGTCACCTACTCAAACATTAATACCAACTTGTTATTGATTATAAGAGGAGTTTAGGATGTTGTGAACAATTGACTATTAATCCGAGCAAGCAGGAAGTTGGCGGCATCAACAGGTGCAGGAACCTGAGCGACGACAGGAAACATCTGCCTTTGAGGGAGTTGGCCAAGCTCTGAGCTTCGAACCAGTGACAGATTTGAGCTGCTGAGTGACATGGAAAATGTGTTGTGTCGGAAGTTGCTTTTGTTGCCTTAAAAAAATATATATCTGTTCAGGCTTTGAATTGTTTGAACTGTTACTGAGACGAGGCAGGGAAATTTTGTCATATGCAAAACAAACTCCAGAAGTGATTTCAGTGAATGATAATTTCAGGACCGTGGCCAGAGGGTATTAGCGCTACTTCCTATGTTTCCAGGGACAAACAAGTCGATAAATGACCAACTCTGGCAGTTCTGTGTATGTGTCTCTATAAGGAGGAAAGGAAAAATAGGACTTTCTTTGGATAGAGCAAAGATACAAGAGTATTCATTCATTCAGCAATACATATTATGTACCTCAAGAATCCAAAGAAATATTGACTACCTTACTATCATACCATGTAATAAACAGCTAAATGCTACAGAAAGGTTTCAGTTACTACATGGAGGCCTTGCCTCATATCAATGCTTAAATCTGGGACCCTTCATGGGTCCCGTGCTTAATACAAACACATATCCAAATTCAATATCCAACAGCCCACTGAGATCTTGCTGATCCCAGAAAAGCTGTGACACGGTGTGTTTCAGTTCAAGGCTTTTTATTTTTAGTGGACATAAAGTTGAAAAATAAAATTACTAAAGGGGGCTTGCTTCTTCTCAGGAAGGGACAAAGCACACAGCGATGACAAAATTTGTTAAATGGGTTTTACCTATATCTCTTTCTGAAATGTAATGTCTCTATACATACCATTCTCACACAGCTGTCCATAAGATCTTGAAAACCAAGGCTAAGTTGTCCCCCACTCTACACCACTGTCAGACAGTTGATTGAAAGATGCCTTTTAAATCTCTGCTCAGAGAACATTTGCTGAGGGCTTTCTAGGTCAGGTGACACACCCGCCATTGTGAAGGAAAGAGTGAAATGCCCATGTGACTTCTAAGAGGAAGATAGGAAAAACTGGTAGATACATTAGAATTATTTATACTTGATAACGGCACATGTAAAAAATGTGACCAATATTTTCCTAATTTAACTTTTTCTACTCTGAGCTTCTGTTTAAAAACAGGAACACACTTAATGGGCCCTTGGCTCAATACATGTTGTGTTGTTTCATATCCTTGCTACGTCATGGTTGGTTGAATCATTTCCAGCCTAAAATTATTATTCCTACAATAAAAAATGCAAAACTTTGCCATGTATTATTTTAAACTACAAATCTGGCTTTGTTTCATTGATAAATCCAGAAGTTCAAAATTTGTAAGAAAGCATGATATGAAGATACACAAAGAAAATAAATGAGATGTTCTCATACTCTTATGGAAAAAATAGTGAATTGTTTATTGATATGCTTATCACTAATAACATGAAATTTGTAAACATTTAAAATTTTACAACTGAAAGTGATATGTCACACTCTTTCAAATTAAAACATAGGACTAGGTATTACCCAAGCCAAAGACAAAAAGGAACTAAGCAGTCTGTGATGGCCCTTCCATGTAAGGTAAAAAAAACCACAGACTGAAGGGTTGGGTGGGGTTGGGTTCGGGATGAGGCCCATGTAGCCCAGGCTGGCTTCAAATTCCCTGTCCTCCTTCCTCTGCCTCCCAAATGCCAGGGTTACAAATGTATGCCACCACACCCTAAGCTTTAAATGTCACAAAACTCAAAGAAACCAAACAAATGAAGCAGGTCCATGATGAACTCGTTCACGGTCATAGGGAAGAGGAATAGTCCCTGATAGAAGAGGGACAGCGGTCAAAGAGGATCTACCTTGGAGGAAACAGGTGCTTTTAATGTAGACAAGTTCTTTCAGGTCAGCAAACATCTCTTGAACTAACCTCCAGAGAATTTAGTATTAAAGACCAGTCCAAAGCAGATGCTTCGCTGGGCTGTTCTTGCTTTCGTGCACATTGTGTTATGCCCTTTAAAGAGGTAAAGGTTATTGTTAAGTAAATCAGAATACAGGACTCTCTCTCTGTCGATCATAGGTGGCAGCACTCTGGCCTGCATTCCTGTTCCTGGGTGGACTCTAAGCTTCTTGCCTTGATTCTCAACAGGCAGTGGCAGCGGCCTCGGCAGCGTCCAGAGACTTCAGTGGGATAGGAGGGTTAGGAGAACTACTGGAGAGTTCTTCAGAAGCTTCCAAGTTGAGCTCCAAGAGTGCCAAGGAGTGGAGGAATCGGAGGAAGAAGAGGAGACAGAGGGAGCACTTGGAGGGAAACCACAGACCCGAAGGAGACAGGTTTCCCAAGTCGGAATCCGAAGACAGCGTCAAGCGAAGAAGCTTTCTGTTCTCCCTGGATGGGAACCCTCTGAGCGGCGACAAGAAGCTGTGCTCTCCCCATCAGGTATCGAGGTCTGATGATCTGTAAAGCACTGAATCGGGTTTTCATAGATCTCTATACTGTGTCCTTTGCATGACAGGGTGCTGGCACCATCGAGTTATTTAAATAGCTATTGTTAATTGTCTTAGAATGGGATTTTGAAAATTCGATCCAGGCAAAACTTTAAGATAATTATCATAAGCATCTTACAATTTTGAGAGCATATCATAGAATTTTTTTTAAAGTGTAGCCAGTTTCTCAAGATATGTCACTGGGATAATATAGGAAGCCTCTATTCCCTTTTCTCTTTTTAAGTACTCTGATAAACTTGGCTTCTTTATGAAGCTTCTGTTTTGACTATAGGAGATAACGTTATAATATATGTATGAGTTCTGGAAAGGAGTGTCTCAAGACTTGCTTGTTTCTTTAGCATTAAAAACTCAACTTAGGAGTCTCCATTGTCATGACATGTTACATAGGAAAGAATTACAATCTAACTGCTCTTGAAGAGGGAACATTAAAGTTAGTTAATTAGTGGTGGGAATTACAGCTTACCATCCAATTCACAGTACCAGTTCAAGCATATCTTTTAGGCCAGAGACAACAAAGTAGTTTTGACTTTTTTAACTTAAATAAGGCTTACAAAATTCAAACAGTAAATCATACTGAAAACTGAGATAAATGCCCTTGTACTTTGGGGTCTATTTTATCTACTAGTATATTGTATACCATAAATTGCAAACTCTTCAAATTATATTAATTTACTCAAAAACTATACACAATCATCCATGCCTTGAGGGACATATGAAACAACCAATTTAAAGCAAAAACAAACAAATAAAAATCTGTAAGTCAAGCACAGAGTATAACATCCTCTTAATAAGGAACAATACTTCAAGGAAATTAATAGTGACTGACATAAAACATGAGTGGCAATCACAAATTTTATCCCAGTAGAATACTTGGTTATTTTCTTGTTTTGATATCATCCACTTTTAGGCAGGGTCTCACTCTACAGCTCAGACTATCCTTGAATTCATAGCTTTAGCCTTGAATTCATTGTTTTAAAGAGCTACGTAAGCAATATATAGGAACCCTATGTAATTAAGAGAAAATTAAAACTGATGACTCTTAATGAAAGAGACTAAAATAGTGTTGAATAATTTCAATCATTTATGAAGGCACATGCATATTGTTGATGTTTGCATGACATCTGTATGTCTTTTGAAAGTGAAATTATTTCCCTTCTTGTTAAGCACTGTCTTGGTTTCTTTTCCAGTAGCTGTGATAACAAAAGTACCGTAAGTGAGAATGGGTTTATTTTGGCTTATGGATCCAGGTTATAGTTGGACATTGCAGGAAAGTCACACGGGAGCTGGAAACAGCTGGTTCTGTGTCATCCATAGTCAAGAAACAGAGCCATGATTCTTTCTCTTGCCACCCCTCTCTCTTTTCCTTCAGTTTAGGACTCAACCCATGCATGGTGCCACTCACACTTAGGACTGGTTTTTTCACTTTGATTAACTCAAGATAATCCCCTACACAAATATTCAAAGGCCCACTCTCAAGGAGATTCAAGATTCTATTAATTTGAGAATTAACACTAATCATCACAATTGCCATATAGGTAACAGAAAGCTCTCTAGATGTTGAAAATTTCTTAATGAAAAATTAGATTCCATTCACTGATATAATGGAACTTTATTCTAAAGGTTGATACAGGAATCATGTCAGATATGTTGCATACTATGTTGGATGATGATAAATACTGTGAGAATGTGAGCCATATAATTGATGATAAAAGTTTAAGTTGGATGGTTTGAAATGACATTCTAAGATTTTGGAGGGGTCAAGGAAAGAAGATATACCATGGGACCCCCCTTCCTGGTCCAGTGGAAGGGATGTTGCAAAATCTTTATGTGAGAATACGCTCACAACTCTCCCAGAGCAATGAGGCTTGGGTAGTTGGTGCTGGGGAGTTACAGAGAGGAAAGTGCAGAAGGAAGGTAGCTGGTAGTTAATATTTGAACACTAAAAGCAAAAGTAGCATGTGCATTTGAACAATTCCTTGTGTAGCTGTAGATAGATGGTTGAAAGTTGACAAATGATGATGGGATAGTTGGGTAGACCTTCAAACATAAAGGAAATACTGATGAGTGCTCAATCTCCAAATATAGCTGAAAAAGAAGGCATTAATACAGTACTTACAGTACTCTCAAGCAGTTCCATGCCAAAGACTCTTTAGAGTGTTTGCTTTGTAGGTGTCAAAAAGCTTTCTCTTCTATAAAAGAGAGTCTGGGAAGGCAACAGGGACAACAAACACTAATCAACTGGGCATACTCCTCAAAACAATATGAATCTCCGAAGTAAAATCTCCTGAGAATATCAAAGCAGAGAGACGATTAGTTATGGGCACCCTGTCTTCCTGCACTGATGTGTGAATTAGAATGTTATTTTACATTTATTGCATTATTTACTTTTACAGGCATAACACGTAGTCATTGTAAATCATGAAACTAGTTAAATATATATAATGGAGAGCTTCTTCCTTGGGACTTTCATACCTGTTGTTTGGACACACTGAGACAGAGTATTTTAAACCAGGGGCTTATAGCTATAACCATATATAGTTGCTGATGTATTTAAGTTGCAAGGTGGCACAAAATGAGTGTTCCACACAAGTGCTCATTCCACAGTCTACTAAAACACCTGTTAATTACCTGCATCATCTTCAGTGTTCACAGCCCATGTTGGGTTTGGACCTTACATACCAGGTTATATCACAGAGAATCAGAACTTTCTCTTTTATTATTGAAATCTGAGGAAAAAGTCCACACATTATCTTTTTAGAACAGAGGAAAACAAAATAAAGCCAACACCTGTAATTTATGTTCTGAGAGGCATGAGGCGAGGAGAAATGGTCCTTTAGTTCAGCATAAAAGCTTTCTCTAGAAAAAAAAGCTTGCCACAGCTGCGGGTATTCCCTTAACTCTGCCGCATCTTACAAGGGTGTTATTTTTGGTTTATTTTCTCTGAATACTATTTTTGTTATCTTCTTTTTCTGGATCTGTTCCCTTGAAAGCTGTGCCCACACCCATTATTATACTTTCCACAGAGTGAAAAGAAGTTCAAATAAACTCACAGATCTGGACCGCCTCTGAAAAATACCCAGACATAAAAGCATGCCAGTTTAAGGCATGTTCACATATGTCACAGATGTAAAACCATATCACATACCCCCGAGGATTGTAACATAGCAGATTCTCACTTCCAGGGACAATTTTAGAATACAGGTAGATTAAGATTAATATACTTAACCTTCCTAGAAATTAATGTAAGTTGTACCAGATAGAAATGTAGTTTATACTACTCTGGGTACAGAATCTACCTGAGTTTAGAATTGGCTGGAAGGTGCGTTAAAAAATCCAAATTACATAATCACATTTACTATGTCTTTGCTGTCTCTCTCTCTCTCTCTCTCTCTCTCTCTCTCTCTCTCTCTGTCTCTCTCTCTCTCTCTCTCTCTCTGTGTGTGTGTGTGTGTGTGTGTGTGTGTGTGTGTGTGTGTGTGTGTAGCAAAACATCGGAGAGTGGGTGGTTTATACAGATCTGTATTTTGACCTATAATCTGGAGGCTGGAACATGATGATGGCTTCATCCTGGTTTTTGAGAGAGCCTTACCAGTAGAAGGGCAAATGGCCTCCTTTAGAAGAGATAAAAGGGGAACGAACTCTGTGATGTGTAACTCAGAAAAGCATTAATCTATTCATGAAGGCTCTATGTCTAAAAACTGTCCCACCATGAAATTGTGTTTCCAACAAATGAACTCTTGGTGTATATATAGTCAAATGTACTCAGAATTCCAATTCCTCAAAAATACAGTTTTCAGAGTACAGAGTTATTTGTATGGGAAGTTTCAAAGCACTTAGCATCCTATAGCTAATATTTTATTATATATGTCAAGGGTGGAATTATGTATGTCAGTATTCTTAAAGTGAAGCACATACCTTTTAAGTCCTTGAATAAGAAATCAGTCTAATGGGTGCCTGGCACTGGTTTCCCACTCTTGTTTGAACTGGGTGCTGTAGAGACACAGTACAGTTTCTGCACACCCTACAGCTACTGGGTCCTGTAGAGAATTTACTCAACAAAAGACACATTTCAGAACGAAAAGTTCCCTTTGAGACGTTCCAAAGGACAAAGGCAGTCATCTGGGGAAAGTTATACACACAGAGTTAAGAAATCAGAGCCAAGACAATCAGTCTAGGTTAATTAGGCAGAGAAATAAAAGAGAGAAAACAAAACCAAACTGAATCTGAATCTGTTTTTCCTGTGTTTTCTCCACTAAGATTATATTTGGTTTTATACTGGAGGAGGAAATGGAAGCATGATTCAGCTGCTGCCAGTTCTTGATTAACAAATTAACATATATACATATGTTTAATACATTAGTATATATCAGTCTCCTCTGTTTTGATTTGATTTGTTTTTGAGACAGAATCTGCAGCACAGACTGACCTAATGTTCTCAATCTTCCTGCTTCTGCTTCCCAAGGAAGGCTAGTACAATAAGCCTGTGCCTGCGGCCATGTTTCAGGCATGGTTTGTGCATGTGCATTTAAGTGTGTGTGTGTGTGTGTGTGTGTGTGTGTGTGTGTGTGTGTGATTATAGTGATGTGAAGACAGTTGAGGCAGGGAATAAGAGAACAAGGAAGGAAGCAAAAAGAAATACCATTATTAATGATGGGGAGAACAAGCAAATATTCCATTGCTTGACCAGGCGTATTTTTAGAACCTATCACCAAAGTAAAATTAATCCTGAGTTATTCAGTGCAGTTTAAAAATCCATTCAAAGAGTCAAAGAAGGATATAAGCTACATCCTATTTTCCGGTATTAGGGAACAGCTTATCGCTTTATTTGTAAATGTGTATAATAAATGTGTTTGTAGCCCAGTGGGATATGCTTGCCTAGCCAATGCTGGGATATGCTTGCCTAGCCAATGCTGAGCAAGGCAGGGTTACATTACCCATCCCAGGAAGGGAAAAAAAAAATCAAGGAAGCCCAAGGTGTCATTATTTTGAACTACCTAGTTCTCATTGCTGGAATTAACACGAAGTCACAAGAATCACCTTCTTTGTTCCAGTCAGTCCTGTTCTATACCTTCGTTCTTTAAGCTAGTGTTAAATTCTTAGGAGGCAAAGTACCACAGAGAGCTTTAAAAATCCTCTTACATTTGCTGTGACACACAGACCCTCAGATCAAGTGAATCTCTGATCGTCCTGCTGGAAATGGTTAGAAAATCTAGAAGATAAGTTCTGTGCCATGCTTCCCATGTGGGTAGAGACAAATGGGTCTAGAGACCTTCCTGGTAGAAGCCAGAGGAGAACACAGATAGAATATCTTTTTCAGTCCTGTAGTGATCAAAGTGATGACTTAAGATTTTTAGAATTTGATATAAATATTTAGAATCTGAACAGTCTTGAGGCAATTTTTTTCCCCAGTTGCATGTCTTCAGATCACAGAACTGAGCAGTGACAGTTACCTCCTACTTATGTACCCCCTGTCCCCCCTCCTCTCAGTGTAATAACACTGCATCTCACAGTTTGAGAGTGAAGTGTGGATGAAGTGCTTGTGAATTCCGTCAGTTTTGAATCGGGAGTCTTAGCGTGGCATGCTTTATAATGAAATGTATCCTGCTGTTTGCACTGTGGTCTTCAATATAAAAAAGGAAACCTATGTGTTCCTATGAATTCCATTTACCTGTATTTTAGAAAAAGCTGACAGCCACCCAAAAGCAAACAGTTTCTGCAGTCTTAAGATTTTTATTAAACAATTATGTCCCACCCTGCCCCCCTGTCCCCGATCTCTTCCTTCCTTGCTCTCTCCTCAGTCTCTTTTGAGTATCCGTGGCTCCCTGTTTTCCCCAAGACGCAATAGCAAAACGAGCATTTTCAGCTTCAGAGGTCGGGCGAAGGACGTGGGGTCTGAGAATGACTTTGCGGATGATGAGCACAGCACCTTTGAAGATAGCGAGAGCAGGAGAGACTCACTGTTTGTGCCGCACAGACCTGGAGAGCGACGCAACAGTAACGTTAGTCAGGCCAGTATGTCATCCAGGATGGTGCCAGGGCTTCCAGCCAATGGGAAGATGCACAGCTCTGTGGATTGCAATGGTGTGGTTTCCTTGGTGGGTGGACCCTCCGCTCTTACGTCACCTACTGGACAGCTTCCGCCAGAGGTGATAATATGTAAACCAGCTACTAGTGACACTTTACTTCAATTGAAAAAAAAAAAATGAAAAAACAAAAAAATCCAGGCCTGGGCAG
>LR750638.1:327688-353944 GCA_902729485.2 Mus minutoides
AAAAAAAAAAAAAAAAAACAAGCAAAAAAGGAAAACAAAACAAACCCCAAACTTGACTTGTATGCAACTAACTATTAGCTTTTTAAGTTAAAAGTACTCAAAATTTAGAATCTGAGAAAAAGCACAAATCTACAACTTCAGTAGATTTATTATAAATACAATAAATACAATAATAAATACAAAGCACTTTCACAATCAAATCTTCATTATTAATGTTTCCATTAAATTATATAATCATCCATCAGGACTTATTCTGAAATGTTTGTATTCTTAAAATTCAATATTGTGATGACAAATGTATTGACAATGGACAGTTTTAGACATCTGTCGATATTATAGTGCTGTTTGAAAAAAAATTCCAAAATAAAATGTGTTGATGAGATGGCATATGGAAATAAAGAAATCTCAGGAAAGCACACACATTTCATTGTACATCTGTGTTTGTGCATGAAAAAAAATGGCCCATATATGTCAGTATGTCAATATAGTCTCAAAGAAAATAACCCCGCCTTGAGACTATATAATACTATTTAGTTTTGTGGAAAGACTGACCTATTCCTCACTGCTATAAGTTGAAGAATAATTTGTATTTGAATGAAAAACTAATTACAGCATGCTTATAAAAATAATTCCCCCCCAAACCTTGTCATGTTGTTTAAAATGCTTGCGTAAAATAGTTGCCTTATAAAATTGCATCTAGCCAGTGAGCTCTTGTGAAAGGATCTGTGGTCTTTAAAAAAAACATGTTTATAGAATATGATAATCTATTTAATATCTTCATGTCTTATTATCACTTGAGATTGTTACTTGAAATAACTTGCACGAAGCATGATTGTCCAGAGAGATGTTATATATTCTTGTGTTGTTGTTGTTGAGAAGGGTGGTTTGAGCCATCAGTATTTGGTTTGCAGGGTACCACCACTGAAACGGAAGTCAGGAAGAGAAGGCTAAGTTCTTACCAGATCTCGATGGAAATGCTGGAGGATTCCTCTGGTAGACAAAGAGCTATGAGCATAGCCAGTATCCTGACCAACACCATGGAGGGTAAGATGCAGACTGTGAGAGTCTACATTACATTGACTGTCTTCTCCAAACACAGGTTCTTTTTTCAGACAGTCTAATGGATTTTCAAGTCTAAAATTGTGATATGTATATATATATATATATATATATATATATATATATATATATATGTGTGTGTGTGTGTGTGTATGAGAGAGAGAGTGAGTACATCTTTCATATTGCCTATAAAAATGAGTATTAACCTAGTTCTCTTTCACTTGAATTTTTATTTGCCTGTAGAGTGGCATTTCTTCCCCTTGATTTCATAGCATTGAAGAACTTTTTCTAGTATTATATTACCCAACAGAGTAAACCCTTTCTTCTTACAGCCCGAGTGTGTAAAGGTCAATGATACCAGGATTAGAAAGAGACAGCAATGAGTAGGACAAAGGCAAGCCTGTGTTCCATTCAAATGAGGATCCTCCAAATGCACCTTTCCCATCATCTGTATTCACAATTGTAAAAATCCTCTAAGGGACACTTGACACAAACATTTGGTGATCTTATTCACTGTTTAAAATCCCCATAAAGTTCTTTTTCAAGTACTATTTGATAGTGATATATTGCATTTTTTATTTCATTATTACTTATTTTGAGGTTGAATATTAAATTAAAGTACTTGCATGTGTTAAGAGAAAGTGGGTCAGTATCAGCGTGCATTTTAATGAACATTTTATGGCTATCCATATGTAATAAGGTAAAATATATAATAAGATTGTTTTTGGTACAGTCTATTAATCCCAGTACTGTGAATTTCTATGCCCACGAATAAGCATGTTTTATCAAACAATACGTTATTTACCAGAAACACTAATTAATTTGTTCTGTTATTTAATATTTTTCTTCTTTATTACCTACCAGAACTTGAAGAATCTAGACAGAAGTGTCCACCATGCTGGTATAGATTTGCCAATGTGTTTTTGATCTGGGACTGCTGTGATGCATGGTTAAAAGTGAAGCATCTTGTGAATTTAATTGTGATGGATCCATTTGTTGATCTGGCCATCACCATCTGCATTGTGTTAAACACACTGTTTATGGCCATGGAGCACTACCCCATGACTGAGCAGTTCAGCAGTGTGCTCACAGTGGGAAACCTGGTAAGTACTATCCGGGAGGGAGCAAGGTAACAAGGAAAAGCCATCTGGGCTGTCCTGAACTGAAAACTTTACCCTCTTTCATCACAAGAACCAGCTAAAAGAATATCACGGCACCCCTCAGATAGAATAATTTCATCTATGTTGAGACTGATTATGTAGGACAGGATCTTTGCAGATTCACCATGATATCTAATAGTTAACACCTCCTTACACGGTGAGGGATTGCATACTGGAAATGAAGGCCCAAAGGGAACAAGAGTTAAATTTACAGGGTCTTCCCAGAACCCATACCCATTGAAAGGATGTCCAAAGAATCAATTTCTACTTTTTTTTATTAGATATTTTCTTTATTTACATTTCAAGCGTTATCCCCTTTCCTAGTTTTTCCTCCGAAAATCCCCTATCCCCTCCCCATTCCCCCTATTCCCCAATCCACCCACTCCCATTCCTGGCCGTGGCATTCCCCTATACTGGGGCATAGAACCTTCACAGGACCTAGGGCCTCTCCTCCCATTGATGACTGACTAGGCCATCCTCTGCTACATATACAGCTAGAGTGACAAGTTCCACCATGTGTTTTCTTTGATTGGTTATTTAGTTCCAAAAAGTTCTGGGGGTTCTGGTTAGTTCATATTGATGTTCCTCCTATGGGGCTTCAAACCCTTTCAGCTCCTTGGGTACTTTCTCTAGCTCCTTCATTGGGGACCTTGTGCTCCGTCCAGTGGATGATTGTGAGCATCCACTTCTGTATTTGCAAGGCACTGGCAGAGCCTCACAGGAGACAGCTATATCAGGCTCCTGTCAGCAGGCTCTTATTGGGAGCTGCCATAGTGTCTGGGTTTGGTGGTTGTTTATGGGATGTGAATAAGTTAATAATAAGTATCCTCAGTGGTAATCAACCAATGAAAAAGTAATTGTTAAAATTCATTTGTAGGACTTTCAGTATGGGAAGGTAAGTGATCATAAGGAAGATTATACTAAGATGTATTTTCAAACAAGTAACCTTCCTGTTTTTTTTTTCAGACTTTAAAACTGGCATGAGTTAATCTGTTCTTTCCTGAATATGCCTAGAGTTGTTTTTCACAATATTGACTCATTCTATTATATTCCAAGATGACTTCTAGTATTCAAAATCATTTTGGCAGCCTGTAACACATCTATAACATCATCCTTAAGCAAATAGCTCAGTATAGAGTTCATTGCCAATTATAAAAGTACTGATAAATATTTTGCTATTTAATCTTCAGTAGGCAAATAGCTGGATGCTTGTCTTTCTGTGAAGGCTGGTGCATCCTTTCAGGGCTCCGGGGATGGGCCTGACTGGGACAGTAAGGGACTAAAGAAAAGTAAACAGACACCAGACATGTGGACACAGATTCGCTAGGATTTGGTGGGGCAGGGTCTCTGATGGAGAAACTTCAGCTTCTGAAAGCTCTGTGCATTTATTATACAGAGTTGAACAGAGAGATGAAGTAGTTGCATGTGGTTGAACAAGGAGGTAGAGTTCTGACATTCAGGTAAACAACGAGGCAGGGTTATGACACACAGCTGAACCAAGGAGGCAGGTTTAACCAATCTCAGTAGACCCAGCCTTTGTTGAGGAACAGTCTTTAGACTGTAAATATGGGGTAGGCAGAAACGACGGTGGATGATTTCTGAACACACTGTCAACCTCATGGACCACACATGCACCAGAAGAAGGCTTTGACCTTCTTTTGAACCTCACTCCCAAGATGAGGGCTTTACTCATTTTCTCCATGGTTTTGAGGCTAGGGTTCTTGACTTCATGTCAACAATACATATTCACTCAAGCCGTCATCTACCCAGGGCTTCCTTTGGTTACCCACAAAAGTCCATGGAAGAAAACCACCCAAAGACTTAAATACTTTTATTCATTTGATTTTGGCTAGCTTCCTCTTTGAAACATTCGGGAGCTGTCAAAATATGAAAAACTGCACTATGTGAGACTTAGACTATTTAAAGATGCTATTTTTTATTGGCTATCTTTTTCATTAATATACAGGAAAATAGATATAAATTAGTCCCTATATTTGAATGTGTCAAGTCCAGTCCTAATTAATACTTATACTATATGGAAGACAATGGGAAAATGATAATGAGTGTCCTCTTTTTCCTCCAATGAATCCTCAATGCCGAATGTCCAGAAATGTTTCCCACAAACTATTTGGGATAAATGTTTCTTTACTGTAGTTTCTGGGAAGTACTTTTTAACTGGGGCATATAACTCTCCTTTGAGGAGTCATAAATGAAAACGGATGCTACTTGGATTGTTAAAACATGAAGCTTGTTACATTATTGTTTCTGATCAAAGAGCTCTAGCCAGGGCTTTAAATTGCAAGGATCTCCAATTGTGACCAACAAGTGTACTCTATGAAACAGTTTTTCTTCTTATTCCTATCAGTTTTGCATTAGAAATTCCCAATCTTTAGGGACATAAAGTCCCTAATGATGACTGTGCCTTCAAAATAGGATTATCAGAAGTAGGCATGCTGGCACACACTGAAAATCCAAATGATCAAGAGGCTGAGGCAAGGAAGGACCACAATTCCTAGACCAGCATGGGCTACAAAGTAAGATGCTGATACAAAATAAAAGAAAGAGAGATAGAAAGAAGAAAACAGGAAGGGGAGATGAGTGAAAAGAAGTCCTAAAGTTCTTGATAGTTGGAAAGCATTTTGGAAGTTAAACCTTGAGCCACATGAGTCTCTTCAGTGTGATGGGTGTAAAGGCTAATTGTAAGTTAGATAGCTAATTCCCCAAATTATTAGACTTTTTTTTCTTCTGCCCAACTCCACTTCACTCCTATTATCTCTTCCCCAGAGTTTTAACTTGGTAGTTGGGTTTACATATATTATTAAATTAACATCTTCCTTTTACTATCCCAAGAGCATTTGAATGATGGCATAGAGTTGCCTCATCAAACACAAAAGATGAAGGACCAAGCCTTGTGAAGGGTGATGATGCATCTGGGATGTAGAAACTGGACTTGAGGGCAGGGCAAACATGTGTAGCATTTCTCAGCACTAGGGTAGCTCACAGGTGGTACATCTCACATCATTTAATAAAAAAGAGATAAATTCCCTTTTGAATTCTGACAAAAAGTTTTCAAGATAGAACTGTGTTGAGCATATTTCATTGACAGTCACTTCTTTTATAACCAGCCTCAGAAAAAGAACTAGGTGTGGCTATCCCTGAGTAGTCATTCAGGTGGAGGAAGAATTAGTCCCACCAGAAGGATGGAAAGGGATGTTGGGGAGACATTGGCATAAATAGGCATACTTAAAACTCAGCTCATCTTCTCTGTACTGTTTGACACAGGAGAGCATCACCTTTTTCTTCAACTTTGACACCTATAATGCTGTGATGATGAATTTTTCCTGATTATTTTGTTGGTAATGCCAATCACACCATTTCTGATATGCTCTGTGGCCTCTATTACTGGTTTCTGGACTCCTTACATCATTTGTGATGTTTTTCACTCAATACTTTTATGTCCCAGCAACTTTAGGGATGATACAGTCTGCAGCATGAGCGTTATTCCTCTCTGTGCGCCCAGCTGACACAGATCATTGGCCAAGGATTGCTTTAAGCACTGTGTGGTCACAGCTAAATGGCCATCCTTCCTACCACTTATGAGAATGCTGTCATACTCACTTCAATTTTGTGACACATTTAACAGACCCTTCTAGCCACAAAGCTAGAATTGTTAGAGCCACTAGGACTTAACCTTTTCTTTATTTCCCATATCTACTTGATATGAAAATCCATTATTTCTTCCTTCAGGGTATTTATCTTTTACTCTAAAATTTTTCAAAAATATTTCTGGCATTCCTGTTTTGTTTCCTTTATAAGCCCTCTCAGCCACATCAGAAAAGCCTTGTCACAACACCACACAAATGCCACACCAAAGTGTATGTTTTTAAATAGTTCTCTGCTCATTGATTTCTACATCCACGTTTAGAATGATCTCACATCTCAAGTCCTATTCTTCTAAGTTCCTCTTCCTCCTCTTTCCCTTCTCCCATGGCATTCAGCCCACGTTAAGCAACTTTACCTTAATTCTTAATAAGCTTTCTTACACCAGAAGCTATGGTTTTTCCATCTGATGTGAATTTCTCAGTGGCAGATCTTGCATCCCTTTTTGGTTTGTGTCTACATTGTAGATTCTCAATAAACAAATGCCTGGTTATTTCTACTCCCAAAGAGGCTGCTTCGGGAGTCAGGCTTTCATAAAAATAACAGTCACTTTAGAGTCAACAGTCAGTAAGACCGGATTATAACTGTCTCTGTAGATGAATAATATACTTTATGGAAATGTACAACACTCTGAGCTTTGTTCTTTTATTGTTGTAATGGGTGCCATGATGCCCATCTCTGAGGCTGCTGTGCAGGTCAAATGAGGTAATTGAAAGAATCTAGCAATGTGCCTAGCATTCAGCATGCTCTCACTGGACAGCTTCCTTTCTCCCACATGCACACTATTAACCTCTTGAACCTTTCATTGAAGTGTTGGTGGAAAATATTTCTGTTCCTACCCCTTACGTTTTCCCCAGGATATTGGGATGTTGGGGAAATTGAATAAATGAATATTTTTAAAATTTTTCCAGAATATAGATGGAAATTGATTTTTTATAGTCTTCCAATGTTGAAGCTGTTGCATATGTAAGTATAGGGATGATAGAATTTGGATGGTAGGATAATCAGGGAGAAAAGCAGAAGTCAAAAGAGTTTCAAGTCCGAGTCTTAATGAAAGAGTTCATTTGTCCTAAATTATACATCATAGATGATAAATGGTTATACTTTGTTGGGAGTTTATTGAAGCTCCTGATGCATGATAATTTCAATAGGCTAGCCTATTGTTTCTCAAATAACTATGTAGTGACTTATATATGAAACTATAAAAGTGTAGGTGAAATTAAGAACAAAAGACCAGGAAAGGGTTATGGAATCTTCTGGCTTGACTTTGATCAAGGAATTCACTTCTCTGTAGTTTGTTTCTACAATATACAAATTCTTCCCAGATGATTGGATTGATTCAATTTGAGTATCTGGAAACTTCAAAATCCCTGTTGAGTCTCTCTCTGCTGCTCCATATTTTATAGGATGTTGTCTTTTGGTTTGGTTGGTTGGTTAGTTTTCTGACCATTTTAAAATTCAAGCTCCTAGTATAGAGACCCCTATGCATCATATTATGTTAGAGAAGCTCTACCTTAACATGTTACTTGACAGTACTAAAACTACAGAAAACTATTAACAATATTACCAGTGCTTTTGGGACCTAAATACATTAGAAATATTTAAAACAAATGCTTGTAATTTTGAAATGAGGATGTTCATTCAAACATTCTTAAGGAGAAGTTTCACGGTGGTATTGCATTTTTGATGAAGTTCTGGCTTATGCATTTGCTAGCTGTGGGAGAGCTAGCCATCTCAGCAGACCTGAAGAGATTAATTTTGATTTTCTGTAAGAAGATATTGGGGATCGTTTAGCTAAAGAGTTCCTAGCTCGTTTTAAAGCATTTCTATCAACAGGGTGCCTATTTTAAATACTCTCTGCCTCTGAAAGTTTTACAGAAATCAATTTTTTTTGAGTTAGAACTCATTGGAGGTTCAGCTGGGAAACTATTTGGAAAAAAAAAAAACAATGATGAGCTACTGTATAAAATGAAAATATCATTTTTTCAAAATGTATTCCACATTGCTTACGGTATATTTTACTTCTCTATGAGTGACACATAACTAACAGCAGCTAATGTATGTTTCTGAAATTGGCATTTCCTTTTAAAATATTTGTACAATTTTAAAATGATATATTGGCTATATTCATGCTTTTATAAGAGTGGGTCTTGATTTTTAAAAAGAAATATGATGCTTTAACATACTAAATGATTCTAGTAAATTATTTTGACAGAGCTTCCTCAAGATAACGGTTTACCTGCTTTAGTAACTTTCACTTTACTATCATAGAATAGACCCTTTACCTATAAAGAATTAGGATGACGGTTTAAAAAGATGTTGGCAGGAATAATTTCCCAGCCCATCATTTTTATTTCCTGTGGTTTCAAATTTGAAATCAATGTTTCATGTCCTCTGTTTTATTTGTTTCTATTGTCAAATACTCATTTATTTTATTCTCACTATATTATTCTTAATTATGGATGTGTAATACTGAGAGTATTCTCCTGCTCATTCCAATTAAATCTGTAGTTCCTTTTTCTATTAATCCATTAACCTTAATTCTGCGGCAGGCAGCCAGAGACCATTATTACAAAACATTTGCAGCAGACACTCTTTTGTTTCAAGAATGTTTGTAAAATACAGAAACAAGCTGCAGCCCATTAAGGAATACTACAAAATGGTAAAATATATATTTTTACCATTTTAAGTAATTTTTAGACTTACAATAATATGTGGATTGATTCCCAATAATGCATTTTACACCATTCTTTTATAGTATTACAAAAAAAAAAAAGTAAATGTGCTACTTTGTAGACGCTTAATGTACCACAATGACAATAACACCAGAGCTATTACCCGGGCTCAGATGGGAAACTGTGCACAGTGAAAGGTTTTAAAGTTTGTTTTCCCTAGAAATCCAGCTGATTTGTTAAGTAAGGCAAATCTGTTTAGCACAACGCCAGCTTGTGGGGAAATTTTTAAGTCGATATGGATTTGTTTTGTTTAGACGTCAGCTGTTTGTATTTGCTGAGGTTTAATGCTCTTGGTGAATGCGGCGGTTTCTGTGTTTGGAGCTGCTCAAGTGTTGCGCTCTGTTCCCCTCCAGGTCTTCACCGGCATCTTCACAGCCGAGATGGTCCTGAAAATCATTGCAATGGATCCCTATTACTATTTCCAAGAGGGCTGGAATATCTTTGATGGAATTATTGTTAGCCTAAGTTTAATGGAGCTTGGCCTGGCAAACGTGGAGGGGCTGTCTGTGCTTCGGTCCTTCAGACTGGTATCTTCTGCTCTTCGTGTCTCGTTTCTCATGAACATAGCATTTATTTTTAAATGTGTGTTTATAATGTGTATTATAGTTCGTGAAATAGCGTTTTTAATTACACAAGTCAATATCCCCAGGAAATGAACAACCATTTAAGGGTACCAAGATAAGTATAATCTGTTTTCTAGAATAATAAAAATGATTGAAATATTCCACAATTCAATACGTGGGTGTATATATATATATATATATATATTCCTTCTAAAATGGTTTTCTACTCTGAAATTGTTTACATTTTATATCTGTGAGGTGAAGATAGAAAAAGGAAAAGAAGAAATGCAAATAAAAAATGTTGAGCCCCAGTTAATGTCAGGATTTTAATCAATTCAGTGCTCATTGGAGGAACTACTTGAAAGTATTGTAGAAGCTGAGAATAGTGGTGTAGATCTCTAACACCAGTACTTGGGAGGTGAAGCCAGGAGAACTAGTCTAGATTTACTCTCAGATATATTGTAAGTTTGAGGCTAGCCTGGGCTACATGAAACGGTGTCTCATCCAACACATAAAAGAATGTTTAATATATTTGGTATATTAAACAATGATATAACAAAATTTTAGAATTATAGCAAAAAAATAATTGCTAAAAGTACCTAAATTTGAGATATATATATCTATGTATATATATTTCAAATTGAACATAAGCTTTTAAAAATCGAATTATCTTACTTCACACCTTTTTAAAGAAGAAAATGTAATTCATATTTTCAACATTCCTTTTCAATTTCTAGAGTAGAATCTGAAGTGACAGTTGATGTATTAGCAGTGTCTGTAATTAAAGTAGTAATTTTTCATAGGTCGATCTAAAAATGAGAATCAGTAAATCTAAAATGAGATTTATAAAGAAAAAAATGTGTTGATATGACGACTTGATTTACAACCCTATTATTATTATCACCCTTTTGTTTTGAATCTACATTATGATCGACTCATAAAATAATAGTCTAGCTTCCGGGAGTGCTACATTTCCTTTTATTTCATTACAGCTGCGGGTGTTCAAGTTGGCAAAATCCTGGCCCACACTGAATATGCTCATTAAGATCATCGGCAACTCGGTGGGCGCACTGGGCAACCTGACCCTGGTGCTGGCCATCATCGTCTTCATTTTTGCCGTGGTCGGCATGCAGCTGTTCGGAAAGAGCTACAAGGAGTGTGTCTGCAAGATCAACGAGGACTGCAAACTCCCACGCTGGCACATGCACGACTTCTTCCACTCTTTCCTGATCGTGTTCCGCGTGCTGTGTGGGGAGTGGATAGAGACCATGTGGGACTGCATGGAGGTCGCGGGCCAGACCATGTGCCTTATTGTGTTCATGTTGGTCATGGTGATTGGGAACCTTGTGGTACGTATGTACTGCAGATCTTTGTGAATAAGAATGAGTTTGAGGCGTAGGAAATATAATCGCTTAAGTGGTAAATATCCCGCCAATTTTACCGCCAGCTGCTGAGTGTCAAATCCCCCTACAGGCAATCACTGAAGAACCATCTTATTTAAATTCTCTGAGGTCGGAGCTCCCTGTCTGTAACTGTGGGATAAAATGCACATGCTATGGAGGATATTAGGCGGAGAGGTGCATTTAAAGCATGTTTGGGGTGGAAAAAACTGTTTACTTTTTTATGTCGAAAAAGTGTATCTTCTCATCTAGGCTCACTGTATCCTGATATCACTTTCATATGACAATCTCTTTAAACCCTAAAAATACAACTACTTTTTACATGTCATAATTCAAATTGTTTTATTTAAAAGTGTGGATTAGACAGAAACTCTAAGGACAAGCTTTAAAGAAATAAAGTATTCTGCTTTAGCTGTGGTTTTTTTGTACTGTAGGGTACAAAATACGTTCTCATTTGCATTTGTTTTATTAAAAGGAATTACACTGTAGGATAGAAAATTACATGCATACAAACATGTATTATGTATATGCAAGCATACATAGAAAGAAAGAGACAAGCACATAACACAGAGACAGAGACAGAGATGAAGACAGAGAGACACAGAAAGAGCAGACTTAAAACACTTTAAGCCATTCCTTAGACTCTAGAAGTGGATGGGCAAACTGGCTGTAGCTGCTTCCCCTCCGCTGAGCCTCCTTAGCTCCAGTTAATCACATTGGATAAAAGGAATAATAGATTTGAATGCAAAAGAGGACATAGTGGGGAGAAGGGGCATGGTGGGCGTGGTCAGTGTATATTCTACACATGAATGAAATTGTCCAGGGACAAGTGTAAATTATTTTTTAAAGTCCTAACATAAAGGTATGTGTTCTAATACTTAAATTCCTGAATCATGTAGAGTAAGAACATATATAAGGTCTTCCTTTTGAAGGGTACACTTCAAATAATACTCAGAAGAATGATAATGGGGTATACACATTACTTTAATAAAAGAGAAAATTAGATAGCCCTAGATTCAGGACAAAATATGATGTTTAAATAGAAAACAACCCAGAGAGCCTACTTTGTATTTGTCCTCCTACTACAGGAGGAAACTCAGTAATTACATTTTAGGCTAAAAATATCCCTGTGCACAAATATCCTTTTACATCAGACATTATGAGTTATCCCTGTAATAGCCACAGACCACCAGGCATCCACGGCTGGGAGTCACAACGACACTCCACAAATCTGAGGAGAGGAGGGATTTGCATTCTATGAGTCTGGCTGAACTGTAGAACGTTTTAGAACTTTCTCCACTTTCTACACTATTTGAACAACCAAATTTTAAAGTATGCTTGATGGGAAATTTGTAATTTGCTATCTCTACTGTTACAGACTATAGCCACTGGACCCAAAGACATCTATGTTTCTACCACATATTCGTTTTGTACATATTAGCAGGTTATTAGATGGACAAGCTAGATAACGAAAATGAAAATAAATACCAATTTTTTTGGTGGTGGTACGGCAAAAGCCTTTGAAAGTGGGATTTTTGTCTTCTCACTGGCAAGTCCTGGTAGATTTGATTTAGTTGTTTCTTTTTCCCCTGCTATCATCAGTGGAGAGGGGCTTCTAAGTTACCATTCCCCTTTACCACACGTAGACATGATCATACCCTCCCTATACAATATTTTGTGTGACTTTAGTGTGGAGCCCGGTGTACAGTAATCACTCGAAAGTATGTCATAAAACCACGGTAGCAAAGATCTGCGCTCCGTGCTCACCCACTGACTAGTCTTACCCGAGTGTCAGTTTTAACACGGTCTTTTCACTCTTGTTTTTAGGTTCTGAACCTCTTTCTGGCCTTATTGTTGAGTTCCTTTAGTTCGGACAACCTTGCTGCTACGGACGATGATAACGAAATGAACAACCTCCAGATCGCGGTGGGAAGGATGCAGAAGGGGATTGATTATGTGAAAACTAAGATACGGGAGTGCTTCCGAAAAGCCTTTTTTAGAAAGCAGAAAGTGATAGAAGCCCACGAAGGGAACAAAATAGACAGCTGCATGTCCAATAACACGGGCGTGGTGGAAATAAGCAAAGAGCTTAACTACCTTAAAGACGGCAACGGAACCACCAGCGGCGTGGGTACCGGGAGCAGTGTGGAGAAATACGTAATCGATGAAAATGACTACATGTCATTCATCAACAACCCCAGCCTCACCGTGACGGTGCCAATTGCCGTGGGAGAGTCTGACTTTGAAAATTTAAACACGGAAGAGTTCAGCAGTGAGTCGGAACTGGAAGAAAGCAAGGAGGTAAGTGTGCTTTTCAGTTCAGGCCACCACTTTTTGCATTATCTACACAGTATGGCTACTCTGTATTGTTTTTTGCCTGTAGGTGCTTAATCAACAGAAAGTAATGGGTTGGGTGTGTAGCTCAAGGGTAGGATACTTAGCATGCATGACGTCCTTTAGTACCCAACACCACACCCAAAAAGCAACTTAATATCGTATGATAATGTTGGAACATTAGGAGAAATGGGTAAGTTCGTTTAATTATAACTTTCCATGGGAAATCACAATTTGAGTGATAAAAATGTTCATTTTCTTGATAACTTGAAAGCCTGATTTAATATGCAACCCTAAACAAAAGAGATACTATTTAACACATTTTTCTCTCATTAGTTATTTGTCTTAGAAAACTCAATGAACTATATTTTAATGGTGGTATGCCATCACTGTAAAAATTTTACATTGTCTTTATTCACCTTTAAGTGTTTTATTTACCATCAGAGAGTACATTATCTATGAAAATACTTTGTTTACTAGGAAGGGTCAAGCCATAAGCACATGTATGACATTTTCTATATTACGTTAAAAATACTAAAGAGTAACATTTGATGACTATAGTGGATCTACAGATGGGAAATTTTCTCTCATATGTGTAGCTGATTGAGTGAACAAAGAAAATTTTCATATGCTATGATTTGAGCTCATTGGGTCTAATGACAATAGCTTAGTAGCATTACTTCAATTAAAATATTTTATTATTATTTATTTATGCCCTTTGGATGTAACAGCTGGAAGTTAATCTAGCACAGATGGTGTTATAAAAGATCTGTAGCTGGAGGGAATACCATCAACATGCTAGGAATCAGACCAATGATGATTGATTCTATGGATTCTCTTGGAGCTTTTGAAAACCAGATATACCAAGATAATTTGCTCTAGAGATCCTTATTAGAAGTTTACGGCATCACAACTCACATTGGTCCCATTCTTTTCATATTTTAGAATATGTTTTAAAATTTTAAAAAAATGAACAAAATGAGGGTAGCAATGTTTATTTTCACAGTTGCACACTAATTGTGCACAGCATATCTAATTCATGTTGCTCATCCTAGTAGCTAAGACTCAATTCTGGCTTTATTTTCTATCACCTGGCATAGATTGACTTACAAAGAAACCCTGGAGGACTAGCAGGCATTCAATGATTACTTTGTCCAGTTTGGTCAAAGAAGGTCTTTATCAAGTGGTTCCCAACAAACTCATAAAGTCATTAAAACTCTATTTAATTGATCTTACAGGCCTGTGTTAAATTCTTAGGCATTTAAGAATGGGAAGGGAGATTAAATGACAGAAAGTTGAAATAGGCCTCATGTTTGGGTCACATGGTGAAAAGCAGAAAGATAGTGTTCTCCAAAGGGAGAGCCAGGGTTGATAATGAGCTCCTGTTACTTAGGCGAGTGGAGAGTAGGAGACAGGGCAAACGATGTGCTGGTGTGTCTGGAAGCTCCAGACTGCAGCCTGGCGGAGAAAGTCAGAGCTTGGAATTGTCTGCATGGTCACGAAGGAGTGCTCCGAAACAGAAGCCATTAGAAAGGGGTATCCTGGAAACATGTTTTATTAAAGAGCAAAGGATGTTAGACTGAGAGATAATGGAGATTAGCTTACACACTGTTATAGCAATGAGATGGTGAAATTCTGGGCCAAAATAATAGAGAACCAAGAGTAATTGGCAATTTAACAGACCTCAAGATTCTGAGGAATCCGAAAAGTGGCAATTCCACTGTCTGATTAGGTCTTCTGAGTAAGGTCACCAGGTGTGTATGGAAAGAATTAGATTTGTGCTTTAAGTTGAACACATCATACCCATAGATTCTGCATACCGGGGTTCAGTCTAACTCTGATAAAAAAGATCACAAAAAAATCATGTCTACTGAACAGAAACATACTGTTTTCTTATTGTTCCCTAAAAGAATGAATGGTAATAATTATTTACATTGCATTTGGTACTACAGATTATCTAGATATGAGAGTATTGTGTAGGTTAATGCATGTACTACAAATAGTCGTCCAGTTTATATACAGGACTTGTACATCTGTTGGTTTGGATTTTTGCAGAGTCCTAGAACTGATCCTCTATGGATAACAAGGAATGGTTGGGTTGAAGGTAACAGTGTTGGTCAGAGTCAGAGGTCAGAGCTAAAATTAGACTAAATAAGGCAAGACTTAAAATTATCTGGGTCCCTGAAAATAGGAGAGGTCAAAAAATAATTATAAGGCAAAAATAGGGTGAATCCAAGGACAGAATTGTCTGACTAGTGTAAGGTCAAGAAAAGAAAGAAAAGCCAAAGCAAAATAAAGGAACTTCTATTGCATTAATAACAGAGACTGATGACAGTGGGCTGGTGAAGAACACCTCCATGTGTTTCTGCTGGAAAAAAAATGCTTTTAATATGTTTGAAAGCCATCTTAAGGTCCATAGATATTTCTTATGAATGGCTTAAACATCATAAACTTGGAATATTAAAATGTAATTCATCATCCATCATCAATTCTTAACATTTGTTTCCCCAACAAAAATTTATTATTGGGCAATTTCTATAATTCTATACCCTTTCAGTCTAATTTTGAGTAGATAAAGTCCAACTACAGAAGTTAATGACATTTTTAATATATAAATGTTAGTAGGAACATCATACACACACACACACACACACACACACACACACACACACACACACTTGGTTAGATTTTGAAATGCTCATAAAAAGCATCATTAAATATTGCTTTGCTATGGAGCTAGTGAGATGCCCCAGAGATTCAAAGCACCTGCTGCTCTTGCAGAAGACCTAGGCTTGTTTCCCAGCATCCACATGATAGGTAACATCTGTCTGTAACTCCAGTTACAAGGGATTTAACACCACTGTGGACTCCAAAGGCACTGCATGGTTCACATCTATAAGTACAGGAAAAACACTCAGATGCAGAATATCAATTTTTTTAAATTATATTGTTATGAAGATTGGTGGTAGGGAAGTGAGAGAGTGTCTGGGGAAGGAATAGGGTCAAAATTCAATGTATTAAATTCTCAAAGAATAATCAAAACATAATTATATATGTTTCTTGATATCACGTTCTGTTTAATAATAAATTTTTTATTTATTCAACATTAAATTTATGTGGATGACATATTTAAGTTAGTACCACAAAACTTATTCAAAAGCAATAGGAAAATTCTCATGTATGCTCAGAGACATCACATAACATAGAACTTTAAAAAAATAATAGCAAATATTGGTATACTCTAACATTACAGGACAGATTTAGCTAAATTCCACCTAAGTATATTTTACGTATGTATCACCTTGCACAGTTGCACGTGCACGCGCAAGCGCGCGTACACACACACACACACACACACACACACACACACACACACACACACGAGATACTTTCATTTGTTTTTTGCTAGTTTCTGGACCACAGCTGAAGTAAAGCGTTGAGTTCTACTTTGGAGAGCATGTCATATCCTTTGGTTTTGCTCACACTGTAAGCAATCATTAGGTTGAACACAACAGAATTTTATTATATTTATCCTTAAAACTAAAAAACATTTCTAAATTTCATACATTTTCTACCTTTACATTAGGTAGTAAACCAACCAGCTTAGATGGTTTGAAAACCTGAGCTACTCAAGTATTTACACTCATTTCTATAATAAAATATGACTAGCAACTGATGCCAAAGAGAAACAATCCCTGATATAGGTATAAACTCTAGTATTTTATGCATTATCTGATGTGTATTTCATAAAGGCGTTCATTATGTGTGTATGTATATGCCACTTAAATAAACAGGCTGGTATGGAAACAAACTCAAAGCTTTGCATGAAAGAATTGAAGACATGAATTTCAAAATACTTATATTTCTAATTTAGAGAAACTCGAATTTCTGCAAATAGTGTAGCATTCTCTAATGTACCATTCTGGTTTTTATGGTTTCAATGTTCACATAATCATGATAACTGTAGATCTTTCTAATTTAATGTTTAAAGGATTGCTGGCTTATCTTCCTAAAGGAAAGATTTAGGAGAAATGCTATCAATGACCATGTTCTTAGCTGAATTCCAAACTCAGTCTAGCAATAGCCTACCATGACCTTCACTTCTGACCATTCTTACTTCTCACAGGGGTGAGACCAAGCTGGCGCCATCAAGAATGCCGCTCTGGTGTCTTTTAAGCAGCCAGAGGCTCGAGCCACCACTTTTGCCCAGGTTACCCAAGCAAGTTGCGCTCGTACAGTCACTTTCTAAATGAACTTTGACTGGCCTGCATGCTCCGCAGCTACATTCCTTCCCCTGCCGTGGCAAGGAAGTGCGAGACTGGCCCAGCTGTTCTCGGCTGAAGCGTGTGACACATCACAGCATGGTCAGGCGAGATGGGCAGTCCCACCATCATGTTTAATTCTGCTGATGGGCTCTCCACTTTAGTCTTTTAGTTTTCAGAACAGAAATAATTGCATGCCCAATGAGATTTACCACGATATCAATTTTAAACATACCAGAAATGCTTAGAATTCGATATAATCAAAGACTTACAAGAGCATGCACATTTTTAATTTCTGTTTTTATTTCATTAAAATAAGACCACAGCTTTTTTTTTTGTTATTGATGATTCAGCCCTTATATGTAAACTTTGCCACCAAAATAAGCCTCAAGAGATTTGTGTTTGTGATTGTGGTGTGTGTGTGTGTGTGTGTGTGTGTGTGTGTGTGTGTGTAAGAGAGAGAGAGAGAGATAATCCTGCCATTTTCAAGTCATTATATTCAGATCAATGAATATCACTTTCAAATGAACCAATTCCCGTGCTCCAGATGGAAATGTTTGCTTTCTTGCTTTCAGAAAGGCTCTGTTAAAAGCAACAGGAGACTAGTGAGATCTTGATAAAGCCAGATATTAGTCTGAATGTGCATTTGAGCACCAGGTATCTTTGAAGAGTTTGGAAATTTTTTCAGTCAAGTGTCTGATAAAAACATGGTGATCATCCTAAAGTAAACCAAAGGAAGACTCCATGCTGTGAGCATGTTCCGAGTGACACACAGGGCACACTAAAGCATTGCTCTAACATACTTGTTTTTAGTTTTTGTTTGATTTTTAATTGTTTTTGACTTGGTGTTTTCCCTGTGTACATTAATCTCTCCCTAAATGTTCTACCTTAGACTGAGTGTGCAAAAAAAAAATGACACTTGGAACATTTATTGGTTTTGATGGTTGGTTATAGCTTTCTGGGGAGCAGAGTCATCTGCAAATACTGGGATAGTCTGCATTAGCTGAGTCTTTACTCTGTGGACTCAACGGTATCCTGTTGGTGCCCTTGCTTACTGATTTCAGCCAAAGTGAAAGTTTTAGGGGGAAAACTAACCAGAAATCAAATATTGCTACATGTTGGACTTGTGATGGGCTAAAAATCTACTTTAAGCTTACAATTGTCTGTGAGTTTAATTCATACATCCATTCTCCTATTGAGACTTAATTGTTGAGTCCTACCAATACACAAATATTTAATGAAAAGCTGAAAAACGCTCTTGCTCTTGATTTTGCTGCACAGAATGAAGGAGTGTTGGGAAGTTGTAGGTCTCATCATGTTCCCTGCAGGAAGACTCATTTCCAAAGCCTTTTGTGAAAAATTTAAAGAGCAGGTGTTTGAGTTCTCGAGCTTACAGCCTACTGGAGAAAGCGCTGTGTTATTTTCAGACGTTGATAAATGATGGGAAAGGACTTTAGCTTTTGATTTCTTGACTTGTCTTTCAAATAACATTTCAAGAGGCAGAGATGGGTATGTAAATAGCCACTTTAACCCATCTGCACCTTTAAAGAACTGTCTTGGCGTTCTTCTGTGGAGGAAACCCCAATTCTGGCTTGTTCTGATGGAAATGTTTATCTCCCGTTTCAGGATAAGTGGTCTTTCTCTCCTGCTTTCTTAATGCCCTTTGCACTACTCTTCACTTACAATGTAATTACTTTCCATTTTACATACTATGCTTTTATGAATATGGCTATTTTTACATAAAAGGAGCACTGAGGGTACTGCACATTGAACATATGTCAAGGAGAAACCAGATGGTGGCAGTTTATATTTTTTAACCACTCAGTAAGTGGTTGGAAAGTGAGTTATTGGTTTTAGTCACTTCTTGTCTTGGACAAGCAACAAATGGCCTCAGTATATGGCTGCTTGTTGTTCATATAAAATGTTTTAAACCAGGATATGAATTTTCATATCCAAGTTACTACACCAAGGTCCTAAAACGACTTTCTTTGTGACAAAATCGAGAATTCTTGAGAGTAATGGCTCGATTTTTGAGGCAATCTGTAATGGCTGAATCTTTTATTTTGTTTCTTGAACCATACAGCAGTTTGTAAGAGTCAAACAATGTGAGCACTGATTGAAAAACGAATGAAATGTGAGCGCATTTCAGTGGAAGTAGGCCAGTTGCTAACATTCTCTTCCATCTCTGAAAGTTAAATTCTACTATTTAATTGGACAAAACTTCAAGAGCGCTATTCTTCGTGCTCTTCCTCTAGAGAGGACGGTCTCTATTAGGTCACGTGATCTGGGGAGAAAAACCGTCCTCATGGCCTGTTTGGTTGCTAATTCTGTCATTCCTCTTTTGAGATAACCCATTCCTCTGGGTGAGTGGTAGCTGTAGTTGACCTTGAAAGCATTGTAATCAGGTTCCATGTTTGAGAGCCTGGTTCTTGGATCAGCGAGCGCTTCCACGGCACTGCGCCAGGCTTCTGCTATAGCCAGGCATGTTTTCTGCGGCTGAGTTCGGCCTGGGGAATGTTGCATCTTAAATTCTGCTTCCAGCGTGCATTCATAGAGCCTGAGCCATCATCCTTTTGTAGACTCAGCAGTCTCTACAAGGGATGGAAGACTCTAACTTTTAAGGGCCATGCAATATTGGACAGGTTAAGGAGAAAATAGTACAAGGAAGCAAGACTAAACTTGTACTATGTGGAGGACTTCGCTGTTATGCCTATATTTCCAGATATTCTTATTTGTTTTAACTACCTTGGAACAAGTATTAACTTTGGCTACTTAGTGTATTTTTGTAATTTAACACGGTAAATTTCATTTCTGGTTTCTTTGCTCTTTTGATATCATTGTAGTATCACAACTCTGGCAATATAAATGAAAGTAAGTTTTTCCTTTGTATATATATCATCAGTCTCTGCTTTTAAATAAGTCATATGCTTTTCAATTAATCTGGTAATAGTTTTGGCATGATGATAAGAATTTTACCCTTTGCTAGAGTATGAATTTCATAATGTTTAGTAAGTAGTCATTTATATTATAACAATGTATAGAATTAGTATAGATTGTTCTTATACCAATGTCTAGAATGTAAATGCTTATTTTTCTAGAAAGTAAAATAGTGATTTGAAAATGCAGATATGAATTTCTTCATATATCCAGTGACTTGAGAATACCAGGTAGAATATTGGAGAGTTTATGTCACTTAATCTGAACTCAACTGATGGGTTCATTTACTAATGTAAGTAAAATGGCTACCTTTGATGAGTTCACATAGTTTAAACAAGATTTTCATAGTTTCACAGAATAAAATATTCATACTTTCCTATGACCAAAATATGGCCCGAGGATTTAAAACAGTGTTGTGGCCTTGCTCACCAATGAGACTTCAGTAGGACTAGAGCTCTGACTGGTGGAAGCTTACTCTAAACCCTCAGAGAGGAGAAGCCTCCTGAAAAAACACTTATGAGACAGAAGCTAGTATACCATTTTTCAGCTTTTGGTTCATGAAAGTCCAAAGGACTTCTTTGGGAAGCTTCCCAGGACTGAAGCTAAAAATGCTTAATAACCAGGAAACCTCTTGGATGGCTACAAAACAGCTCTCCATATAAGAAGGTTCTGCTCTTTAGACAAGACTAGAAAGAAGACAAGATCTTTTCCCCACCTATTTTTAAGACATGCTGAATATGAGAGCACTGGGCATATAGAAGGAGGGGGAGAAATAGAAAATGTTTCCTCTCTAAGATACATATGCATTATCTCAAGAGTCAACTGAATATAAACATTATGATATCCAAATGTACTAGCTATAGCTGTACATTTATCATCTTAATCCAACACAATAGCAAAATTACATCCAGTAGTCCATACTGGGCAAGCTAGTCATCCAGGTTAGTAGCTAGTATTATTTGTACTATGAAGCAGTATGTTAAATAAGTGTTTGTATTTAAGTATAAGTCATCAGTGTAGCATTGGTAAGATAAATTTGGTTGAACACTAAACGTAATGCCATTGGCTAATGGAAAGTGAAGGGTAAGTATATTTTTTAAAAATATTCACATGATAAAGCATACATGCATGTATATTTATATAATAGTAATAATATTATCCTCTCAATATTCTTTATTGAATGTCTGGTATTATAGAAAAACATTTGAAAGTACATTTTTCTAATATTAATTAAAAACATTTTCTAATATTGCTAGACTTCATTCAAATCAATGTATTCACATATTTATTAAAAAGTAGAGATGAAGTGATCTAAACATTGTAATTCTCTCTATAAGAGTAACATAAAAATACATTCATTTTATTCACTCTTCATAAAAGCAATATGAAGATTTAATGTTGATTCCCTATTTGTTTATATAGTTGACATTTTCATACATAATATGTATGTGTACTGTGTACTTAGTATGTATGTGCAAGTATGTTTGTAGACATATACATGTATATCTGTTCACTCTTCTATATATAAACATGCACACACATGTATAAATGAGCATATTTGGCCAAAGGCAAAAGTGTAGCAAGCTAAATGAATCATGACATTTGACTGAGGCAGTCATGTGAGACAGAATTTATGGAGAAGGTAGATCATGACCATGCTTAGAAGATATTATTGAGCATAGCTTGCCAAGAGGGTGACAATGAACATGAACCTCTTTTATGACTTGTCTCTGAATACATTGGTTTCTTACCAGTGCTCTTTATGCAGTGGCATGATTGTGCCCACTCAACAAAAGCCATAGCATTCACCCCATCAGCCACTGGTGAAGCTGATGCTGCTTCCAATTACCCAGCATGCCCTGAGTTACAACAGAAGCTGCTACCACTATACTCAGTCGCAGCTTTCCTGGGCTTTTCCTTTTTTAAGAATAGAAATATCCTGGCTGAAAGAACCCAAAAAGCTTGGGAGGAAAAGTCTGTCTCAGCTTCTGACATTTCCCAACATAAAGAAGTTTGAGGTAAAAATTCATGTTGTATAACAATTCTAAGACCTATCAATTCAAAATGATGAAATTACTCACTAGAAGTGATGATATATTAAACATATATTAATACATATAACTATTATATTTTATTAAATATTTAGTCTGGCATGGTTAACTCAAAATAACAACATAGGAAGCAATCACTATCCTAAAATTACTCTTTGATTTTAGCTCACATTTCAAAAATATTAAGACCATATCGGCCTTGAGATTTAAGATAAGTCAGGAATTAATGAGTCAGATCCCTCCGAATAGAACTTCTGTTTAGGGAAGCATTCAGGTCCGTTTAGAATAGTACATTCACTCTTTCCAAAAGCCAGAACAGTGTGACCCAGACACTGGGCTGCTGAAATCAGTGGAGCTTTGAAGCCATTGGTCTGTCCATGAGATGTTCTTCCACCCTAAAGCTTTACATTCCCTAAGCTTTGCTGTCTGTCATGTTTTTGCCTCAGTTTCCATAAAACACTGCACATCCGTGATATGTTCCCACATGACCCTAGAAAATTTATCAGATATTTATTCTGGCAACATTAAGGTGGCTATTCTTGCCGTGTACCGTGTCACAATGATTTATTTAAAGGAAAAATTTGCAGCTTGATCATACGTTGCATTGGAAATGAGCTCCTAATAAAGATTCCAGACAATGTCATTTATGGAGAAATTTCCATTTCATTTAGAATTCTTTGCAAGGGTTGAATTCATTTATGATGTTCAAAAAAGAATGAGAGGGGGTGATCCATCATTTTCTTCTAGTAAAGTAAGGAGAAAATTATGTAAGCCAGAGAAAAATATAGCTCAAAGCTGAGCCATAATGAGTGTGATTGATGTTAACCTGTGGCCCTGCCTTGCTAAAATTACAGAAACACGGACAGTACTTAGAAGGAACTGACGGTGTTCCTGGCCCTCTGAAAAATTCCATCTGAAGAGGTGGAAGTTGTGATCTGATTTGATGCATTTAATTAAAATAGTGATTAGTAGATGAGAACATGCTGAGCTTTTTGAGACACTTCTTGATGTGGCTGTAGTATTCGTAGTTGTTTGCACATGGCCTTCATGTGCAAACAAAGATTCTAAAGCAAGTTTGTCTGTCTTTGCAGGTATCCACACTAACCCCTGTCCTTTCTGTCTAAAGAGTAACCCTTGCTCATGTTACTAGTGTGTCACCACCAGTAGAATTAAAGATGTCACTTTTAGTGCCATTTTTTTCCCACACATGACAGAGTGTTTCTTGATCACTTGAGTAAAGGGGGAGAGAGTCACATCTTTGACATGGGCTTTGTTTCCAGAAATTAAATGCAACCAGCTCTTCTGAAGGAAGCACAGTTGACGTTGCTCCGCCCCGAGAAGGTGAACAAGCTGAAATTGAGCCTGAGGAGGACCTTAAGCCAGAAGCTTGCTTTACTGAAGGTAAAGAAACTCTAACTTGTTGAAATACTCCATCCCTATAGAATCTGAATAAACTTCATTTAAAAGACACACACACACACACACACACACACACACATATATATATATATATACACATGTATATATATATATGTATATATATATATATATATATATATATGGAGATGGAATGTTTATTTTGTTTGCCCTGTTCCATATACCCTGTATGTCTTAAGTTGCTTCAGATCTTAAAAATTCCAGATTAGACTACAGACGAGCCTGTATCTGGACAACTGAGAAAGTATGCTAAGCGCATATGTTGTTTTTGTTGTTTCTTCTGTTTTGCTCTTGTTGTCCTTATCCTCCAGCATGCAATAGCATTTGAGATGCACAGCATCCTGGACTGTCACATCATTGACATGACAGTTCCTTCAAAATGCACAAGGAGTCGGGTAACTGGACTTATACAAGCTACCGTAATTATACCCAGTCCTCCTAGTTCCAAATCTGTCTAATTTGTGCTCTGACCGGAGCCGTTTGGAAAGGATGCTGTGCTGTATAGTGCTGGCATTCTGCCCTGTGGTTCTCCTCGTGACCAGCTCATCTCATAATAAAGATTTATTGATTCGTTGAGATGGGATTCAGTGCGACAGGTAGTAACTGAGAGAGAGCAACAGCTAGGACAGAAATTGGAAGCCGTAAGATATCTAGGAGACAGAGAAGAAGAGAGCAGAATAAGAGGTACGGACTGCAACATGAGTCATAGGTGTGACTAAGAAAAGAAGCGAGGCTGAATATGAATTAGCTTGAGAAGACTGACAGTGGCTGACACCTAGGGAGCCAGTGCGGATTTCTATGCTTGAAAAGAAGGGAGTGAGTACCCAGAGTCACATGGGAATATACATAAACAACGTGCATATCTGGCTTTGCTCCCAAACCAGTGTGATGAAAAAGAACTCTATTTTCCTTAGGGACCTCAAGGCAAAGTGATTCTAACCTGTTTGAAAAATATAAACCATTTTTTTTAACTCAAGCAAATGTATGGAAATCCCATAAATTCTAAATCTATAAATCTAAGTATGACTCATTATATAGGAGAGTGTTGAAAGAAAACTGGGCAGGAAAGCAGCTAGCTTCCTATAAAATGAGCTAGAGTTAGGGTAAGGAAGAAGTAAAAATGTTTTTTTTTTTTCATATTAATGATCAAAGTCTATTTTCCTAATTTATTTTATTAATATTGCCTTTTAGGATGCATTAAAAAATTTCCCTTCTGCCAAGTAAGTACGGAAGAAGGTAAAGGAAAAATCTGGTGGAATCTTAGGAAGACCTGCTATAGCATTGTGGAACATAACTGGTTTGAGACGTTCATTGTGTTCATGATTCTCCTCAGTAGTGGTGCTTTGGTAAGTGATTGTGTATCGGCAAGAACCAAGCTCAGATGAAATAGCCAACTCCCTAGAGATACGACAAGTGCCCTCTCAGTTAAAAAATCAAAACAATAGGTGTATCTGTGTCATGCAGAGCTGAGAACTCTGTAAAATTGTGTTCAAAACGAGTCAGAACCATGAAACAGACAGAAGGGCTTTCACATCTGCTGTTTGCCCACCAGGTGTTTTGCTCGCTGACATTCCATTTGCAGAGACATTCTCCTGGCTGTGGTAGCATCCCAGCCAAATGTCACCCAGTCTGCCTTAATAATTGTATTTATGGATTATCTGTGAGTCTTGCTTTCTTTATGTACAATGAACTTATTCTTCAATAATAAGTGATAGAATCATAGAAGGTATTGTTGGAAGAAGCGAGTTCTATCTCTTATGAACTAGATGTCTTTAGTTCATCTTCCATGAATGAAAGCATGCTTTTGGCAGTGATTGAGGTAGCTGCTTCTTGGGTGAGAAGTAAAGATAACAGCATATATAAAATCAATATAGATGCCAACATTCCTGTGCCAATATTCCCCAGCTAGCTTTGGTCTTTAGCTTCTGCCTGATGGAAAAATATTTGAGTGATTTAAGCCAATACTCCTCTAAGTGTTGCTTGGTTCTAAATATGACACTAGAAATATTTGTAAATGTTTTGGGAAGGCAGACCATTAAAGTAAATAAAGTTTTCTTGATTCACAGGCATTTGAAGATATATACATTGAGCAACGAAAGACAATCAAAACCATGCTGGAGTATGCCGACAAAGTCTTCACTTACATCTTCATCCTGGAAATGCTCCTCAAATGGGTGGCCTATGGATTTCAAACCTATTTCACCAATGCCTGGTGCTGGTTGGACTTCTTGATTGTTGATGTGAGTATCAGAGGTGATTTCTAGGAATTGTTAAGAATGAGTTTCCATATACTTCTGTGATTGAGACCTTAGCATGGAGACCCTTGGTTCATTCATACTGATGTAACAATGAAGATTAAAATAAAACCATCAAAGAACAGCAACAGCAACAAAGCCTGCAGAAAATTCCACAGGGAATCCTAGCTCTCATGCAACCTGGAAAGGGGAAAACATTTGAAATGTAAATGAAGAAAATATCCAATCCAAAAAAAAAAAAAAAAAAGAAAGAAAGAAAAAGAAAACTAAGAGAGCAATATGCAGAATGCACAGGGAAAGAGGACAAAAGAAGCTGCCGAGAGAGCAGAAGGAGCAGGCTGGCTTCCCCTTACCATGGGACAGGCCAGGTCTTTTCTTAATAGCAAGGAGGGCTTAGTCTTAG